>CM064486.1:54292500-54344751 GCA_032716605.1 Paralithodes platypus | reverse complement strand
AGTACAGCCCCGGATCCTCTTAGCAGGCGGCGCTTGAGGCACTTTGGCGCTGATGACTGGGAGGGTCTCCGGCAGTATTTCTTTGATTTCCAATGGAATTAATTTTGCTTCTGTGGCCGAGGACCCTCGGAGAGTGCTGAACGCATTACCGAGGTAATCCTATCGGGCATGGAGGCATACATTCCATTTTCTTTCTCTCTGACTAGTGCAAAAATTCTTGGTTTACTCATGCTTTTTCTACTGCTGTTCGCAACAAGGAGGAATCATTTAAACGGTACCGACGCCTTAAAACTCAAGAATCTCATTCTTCCTATGTTTCTGCCCGGAATCAAGCCAAATCTGTTCTTCGACTTGCCAAACATTCTTTCAACAATAATAAATGCACTGAACTATCCAACTCTAGCTCTTCCCAAGCTTTCTAGCATCTAGCCTAAAACCTCTCCAACAATTTTTCTTCCTCGTCTTTCCCTCCCCTTTTCCACTCTGATGGCACAACCATCACTTCTTCCTCTGACAAAGCTGAACTATTCGCTCAAACCTTCGCTAAAAACTCCACCTTGGATGATTCTGGTGCAATTCATCCCTCTCCTACTTATGCCTAATATCCTAATCTCTTCTAAAGATGTACTTTCTACCCTCTCTGAGCTTAGTACATAAAAGGCGTATGATTTGAATGGTGTTCCTCCTGTTGTAGTAAAAAACTGTTCTTCTGTGCTGACTCCCTGCCTAGGCAAAATCTTTTGTCTCTGTCTCTTCTCTAACGTCTTCCCTTCTTGCTGGAAGTTCGCTCTCTTTCAACCTGTCCCAAAGAAGGGTGACCATTCTCAACTCTCCAACTATCGTCCAATTGCTCTCATCTCTTGTGTCTCTAAAGTTTTTTAAACTATTCTTACTTCCAAATTTCTTAAGCATTTATCTACTCATAATCTGCTCTCAGATCGCCAGTATGGCTTCCTTAAGGGTCGCTCTGTTGGAGATCTGTTTTCATATCTTACTGGTCATCCTCCTTTCGTGACTTCGGTGAGACCTTTTCTATTGCGCTAGACATATTGAAGGCCTTCAATATAAGAGTTATAAGAGTTTCTACCGTATTTTGTCATTATTAAGTAATTCACTTCCATTCTCTCGTATATTATTTGTGTATTTCTATGTAATATTCCCTAATATCAATATGTCCTTTTCCTTTATCCGTATAACGTTTATCCTTAGAACGTGGCTACCACCTAAATTACATATGTGACACCAGCAGCTTAGCAGAACGCCACGTGGGCTCAGCCACTCGCTAGGCCACTCGCTAACACTCGCCAGGGCAATGTATTTGGCTACAGTCTATCTACAATGTTGTACTTTCTTTCTTGTGAATCGTCATGTCACAGGCAGTACAGAAGTGGTCCTTGTTTTCACCTGTGACAGTGCATTATATTTTATATCATCAGTAGAACATAGGATGCATTGTATATGGTTAAGGAGAGAGAATAATATAGGCAGTGGGGTGGTAGTGTGTGCGTGCGTATACATGTGCTGCCTCCCTCCCGCTCGTAGGCTCGTGCGCGTGCCGTCTCACGCCTCTTGATTGGCTGGTGGTTCCTGGCGCCTTCTGCAGGTCTGCTGCCTGGTGACGTAGCGGCCTGTGATTGGCTGACCACCATGCCTTTGTGTGATCCTGGGGGCCCCAAGGAGCTACTCTCTTCAGAGCTTGCCTGACCAGCATACCCTTCACACCTCCCTTACCACCTGTCCCCGACTTCTACCTATAGAGCACTTTCTCTCTCTCTCAACTTCTTACCTCTCATTCTTCCTCTCTATTTAATATCATAACTCCCCTTTGGTTCTGCACGATTTCATATATCGGCCATCGTATTATATGCTGAAGCTCTCAGAAATTACATGTTTAGTTAGGCATTTTGGAGGGGTTACCATTTTGTCTGTAGTGGTTCGACACACTCACGGTGTCTCCCTACCTATTCCTTAGCTGTCTGCTGGGCTATTTAATTCTAGACTGGGGTAAGGCTACTTGTGTTGTGATTTCCGATGTGTAACAGGTTTTGTTGAACCTGTACAATCGCAACGGAGACGTGGGAAGCCTAGGTGGTCTTTCTGACTGTGTACCTTGTGAGTTTAGCACTGTGTTGCGAGTGAGGGCTTTTGCCTCTGCCACCCAACACTGTGCTAACTCGTTTTGCTTTGACTTTGAGAGGGTCGCCAGGAGAGAACCAGATACTAGCGATCTGGATCTCTCAAGAGAGCACCCCGTCATTTAACGTAATTTGGCCGCACAGTCTTAAGGACCTCGCTAGGCTACGAGCCGCTTGCTCAGCCATTGTTTCCTAGCCTACGACATCCCAGCTAGACTTTATTAGCCTAGCAGACACCTGATTAGGATCATAAGCTCTTATGTTATGTATGCAGCATTTTTATTCACGTTGATTGTAAGCCTTGGTTGTTGTTGAGTTGCACAACCCGAGCAGGCTTTTTGAGTTGCCTGACGAAGTACTTCTTTTGTTGTTGGAGATAATACTATTGCGCATTTATTATTATTCCCGTGCCAGTTAACCCTGTATGTCCCTACACTTGTCATATCTTGTTCCTGCTTTAGATAACAGTTCAAAATCCGATTCGATCATCTTAAGCAGCATCAGACTTTCTTCAGAAGATTCCTGCTCGATGCTTTAGGACTTTCGTTCACTTTCTTTAACCTGTTGAGCCCCGGCTAGTTATAATATTTTGTTCACCCCAGTCCCAAGCCATTTTCACTTCTTTTTTTTGTTTGCTAAAATGGAAGACAAGAGTGAGAATTGAAAAAAAAAAAAAAAAATCACCTCTGACATTTTTTTTTTTGGGGGGGGGGGGGAACCTCAAAAAAATTTGTTGAGCCAAAATGGAAGAGAATGGTGAGAAATGAATAATAAAATAAAAAAAAATCATTTCGGTCATTTGGGGGGCGGGGGGGGGGGGGGGCCGAAAGTTCGTCTCCCCCGCATGACCACCCGCCCGGGAGCACTAGGGTGAAACCTGAGTATGGCATTGTACGGCATACATCCTAAGGAGTGTCTCACATAAATCTCAAGCCTCTAGCTCCCATACGACCGGAGTAATGAAGGTTCAAAGTGGTGGACTAAGGGTGTAAGTATCCCCACTAAGCCCAACCACCACAGCCGCGCGGCTGTCTCGGCCCGCTCACACCTACCGGCCCGGCTCCCACACACTACGGTACCTCCCCCCTCCTATTCATCCCGCATTTCCTACCTTACGAGCCACGTAAGTGTTTTTTATATGTCGGATGCACGTGATGCGTCGCTGGGAGTTGGTGATCAAACACTGCCGACGCATCACGTGCGACGCTGGGTCTCACTGGGTTAATATAGGAGTGACAGTTTATTATTGTTTAGAGTAACTTTAGTTATACCTTCTTCTTGTTTGCATTAAATCATTGCAGTGATTTAATTAAGCTCTCTATCCTTTTTCCTTGTATACCTTATTAACGTAATTGTATGTTGTTGTGATCAGGCTGTATCAGAGATCATCAGCCTGTAGTAGTAGTGCATTTATACCGAGTTATAGGATACCCCGTTATCGCAGATTTAACTCTGGAGGGTATAGGTGTTTTTGTGCGCCGGCATTATAAGTTCGAGGGTTGGATCTAGTGTTACCGTTGTGGCTGTGTGCCTTTCTAGTCCAATGATTAAGAGCCCTTGTTTTATACGAGTCCCGGTCGTAACAAATGGCGACCTTGCCAGGATTTTGTGAACTTAGAGAAATATTGCAGGAGTGTTGTGGTCATTTTTTTTTTTTTTTTTAAAGAAATATAGTGGACACATGTTTTTTTTTTGGCAAGTAGTATAACACTTAAGAGTCTTCAAGCATTTTGAGTGAAGAGTGCTACATAAGAGTTTAGGTACTTCTCCTTTTTTTTATATAAACGTTGAGAATTTTCGGTGGACAATATGTCGGACGACGGATCAGTGTACAGTGAGGACACAGTACGGGAAGCAGGCTCTGAGGTGCAGAGGCTGGGTTTGTTAGAAGACATTAGCTCTCCCAGACATATATGACGCGATCAAGTCATATGGCAGAGTGAACCAAAAACTCATATGACGCGATCGCGTCATATGGACTTATTATATTGCTAGAAAATAAGTTTATGACGCAATTGAGCCGGTTTTGGCTGGTAAGTCCGATAAGTAGATGTACATGGAAAATCTAGCAACCCCCTAGTGTCCCTGTTAGGGCCCTGCGGTGGTAGAGAGTCAGTTTCTTCCCATCAGCAGCTAGTAGGTGGGTGTGTGCAGCCCTTTAACCAAGGGGCCTCCATTTGCCATCCTGCTGGTATACCGCCCTATAACCCAAACGAAGTGCTATATCGTTGGGTTATCGATGGATTATTGTGTTATTCTATTTAGGGTATAAAAACCATGTTAGTGAAGTTTGCTAGTCTGGTGTACGTGACCAAGGTGGCTCCACGAGCCATGGTTTCGCTGTTTGTGGATCACTTTCATACCATATTGAGTCAATTATATTGCTATTTATACTTGAAGTAGTGTATTTTTACTTGTATAAGTGTTTATAGTGAAAACACTTTTATTACTGATCGAGCATTCTGGTGTAGGCTACGTGACCAAGGTGTGGAGGGAGGGGCCATGCTTTTTGCCAAACGTTTTGCTTGTTTGTGGAACACTTTCATATAAATATCAGTCAATTATATTGCTATTTATCCGTTCAAGTAGTGTATCTTACCTTGTATTAGTGTTTCTTAGTGAAAAACTTTCATTACTGGTCGAGCATATGTCGCATGCTCCTGCCCTGGTTTTTGTTCGATAATAGTGGTGGAAAGTGCTTGCATTTTTGCTCGATAATTATTGGTGGAAAGTGCGGGAGGTAAGTTTTTATGGCAGCACTCATATACGGCTTGTGGCCACGAGGGAATCTCAGCAGTGTGAGTAATACAGTCAACATTTTTGGTGGTGGTGGTGGTGGAGATGGTGGTGGGTGGTGGTGGTGGAGGTGTTGTGGTGGTGGTGGTGGTGATGATGGTGGTGGTGTGTGGTGGTGGTGGTGGAGATGGTGGTGGGGTTGGTGGAGATGGTGGTGTTGGTGGAGATGGTGGTGGTGTTGACACCATGGGTAGGGTCCCTTTTCTGACCGTGGGACAGGTCAGAAAGAACCAAACCCAATTGTGTCACACCACACCACTCCACCACCACCACCATACCACCACCACCACCATTTTTATTTTATTATGTTTGTGTTTAGGCCTATTTCATTATTGTATTATTATTATTATTATTATACCTGTTATTCTTATGACATCAAAAAATATTTATATTTGTATTTCATTTATATTTTTGCTTATATATTATAATTTATTATTTATTATTATTTATAGATTATTATTATTGCTTTATTATTTATTATGATACCATAAATGTCCCCCACCACAAACTCTTATATATATAAATATATTTGAATTATTATATATATATATATATTAATATTTTATATATATATATATATATATAATGATATAGATATATATATCTATAATCTATAATATAATATAATTCGTGTTTATGTATTTATCTATGTTATTCCCCTCAACTCCCTACTCTCTCCCCTTCCACTTCCCCCTTCCCCCATTATATATATATACAGTATATATATATTTTTTTTTTTTTTTTTTTGGTGGGGGAGGGTTATTTTATATTTTATTTTTTTAATTAGATTGATATAATATATAAATATATATATATATATATATATATATACTATATATATATTTATATATATATTATATATATATAATCTAATATATATGTATATATCTATATATAATATATATATATTATAATATATTTTTTTTTTGGGGGGGGGGGATGGGTTATTTTTTATTTGTATTTTTATTTTATTGTCTAATCGTAGATGATATATATATATATATATATATATATATATATATATATAATTCGTATTATGTATTTATCTAAGTTATGCCCCCCCCCCCCATTATACACCCTCCTCTCTTCCCCCATTACCCCCCTCCCCCCATATATAATTCATATCTCATTCAATCATCACTTCCGAGGTTCGGGGCCCACCTCATTCACCCCTCATCACCATCATCATCATCATCATAAAAAAAAAAAAAAAAAAAAAATCAATTCTCCTACATTTTGCACTACAGTGGATATAGGCCTCCTGGGGAAACCACTCTAAAAAAATAAAGCGTCCAGTGCAGTACCTCTTTGGGTGGCTTGGAACTTTGCGCATATTTCTCTGGTTTGACACCATATATATATATATATTTATATATATATATATATATATATATATATATATATATATATATATATGCTATATATAATATATATATAAATATATCCACACACATACATTACCATTACCATTTACCATTCTTTATATTTTGTTTCGACACCTTGTATATATATAATTTATATATATATATATATATATATATATATCTATATATATTATACTGTCTATATATATATATATAATGTATATATATATATATATATATATATATATATATACATTACTTTATTTATTTACGTGTACAATAGAATTATTTCTGAATTATACTGAAGATTACCGCTTTTATTTTGTTTTTCAGTGTCAACCACCAGGAGCCATTTCCCTTCTCGTTGGAAAGTATATTGTGGCAAGTACAACTGTATAAACATTCTCATATATTTTCATAACAATAACAATGCATGGAAACAATTGCGCATAGCTCACGAACCATTACTCTATATTATTTTGTTTTCACCATTGGAAAGAGCACAATTTTCTGATCCGGTGATATATACAGTTTATAAGTATCCGACCAAATAACGCAACCACGAGGTGGGAACAGCTCGGCTAGCATCGCGGAACAGAGACGGGTGAAGCGTAAATATTCGCATTTTGGCTCTTCATTTCAATATTCATAGCGCAAAAGTATTTGTCCTAGGAACTTCTAGTTTATTTTTTACTCATTAGCATTATTTGCCGTATTCATTCCCTAAATTTAAAACCATACACTTCGTAGCAACGAATAAATCGAAAATGTTATAAACCATATCAATCAAAATCAGATTTTTTGTTGTTTCGGTCACTGCATGGAAACAATTGTGCATAGCTCGCGAACCAATTATGCTATATTATTTTTGTTTTCACCATTGGAAAGCACAATTTTCCGATTCCGGTGATATATACAGTTATATACGTAGCAAATAACGCAACCACGAGGTGGGGAACAGCTCGGAACCCGGCTAGCATCGCCGGAACAGAGATGTGAAGCGTAAATATTCGCATTTTGGCTCTTCATTTCAAATATACATAGCGCATAAAGTATTTGTCCTAGGATCTTCTAGTTTGTGTTATACTCATCAGCATTATTTGCCGTATTCATACAGCCTAAATTTAAAACCATACACTTCGTAGCAACGAAAAAAAAATGTTATAAACCATATAATCAAAATCATATAATATTTTTTCGGTCACTGCTTGAGAACTATTGAAGATAAACAATTTCTGTTTTCCAGATTTGGAAAGGAGAAAAATACTATTATTTGAGCAAAAAAATATATGGTCATCACTCACAATTTAGAGCTAGGACGGGGTGAAGACAATTGCATGGGAAAAATTGTATTCCGGACTCATTTACACTTTTATAATTCGATTTATTTACATTTTTTTTTTTTATCATGTACTATAATATTCCTCTTTCCATTGATATATGATACATCACAATAAACAGCATTCTGGTGGATGGAAATCGCGAAAAATTTAAGGCTTCGACAACACTCATGAGCCAAATTCAAGACCCAAAATACTTGTCAAGCGCCTCCTTGGACTTATTGGAACATAATATGTCGCAGGGAGTTAGAGTAATAACTAGTGAGGAGGATGCAAAGAAGTTTCTGGAGATGCCTATTACTGTTGACCGGGTGTCGGGGATTGATCGGTATGGTCTCCAGTGTTTGGCCACGGTCATGGGTCATGTGGGCACTAGCAGCATGTCGAGAGGTGACCTGGTGGCCTGTGTGCTCGGCGGGGTGCGTGGGGCTTCGGGTGGAGCGGGAGCTGGGGCACCTTCGGCCCAGCCCCCATTCCACTCGACTCCTACCATGGCGCCCCCTCGGGCTCCGGAGCCGGGTACGTTCCCGCAGGCCGATAGTCACTGGCAGCGTGGTTTGCACTTGGGTGAGTCTCCAATTGTTGCATCTCCTCCTCCTCAAGGTTTGACTCCAGATATGCTCTTCCAGCTTGAGATGGCTAAGATGCAGCTGCAGCAGCAGCGGGAATCTGAGCAGCAGCAGCGGGAGTTTGAGATGGCTAAGATTCAGGCTGAGGAGAGAAGGGCCAGATATGAGACTGAGGAGAGAAGGGCCATACATGAGGCTGAGCTTCAGACTGAGGAGAGAAAGGCGAAGTACTGTGCAGACATAGATCTTGAGAAGTCTAGGGTGGAGTCGACAGGGCAGCGTCTCGGTTCTGGGAATCGAGGTCTTGATCAGTCTTTATCGCACCTGCTCAAGTTGGTCCCTGTATTTGATGAGTCGGGTGTCACTGAATTTTGTATGCGTTTTGAGAAGAAGTGCCGGGAGCACCAATGGCCCGAGGTTAAGTGGGCAGCCCTTGTTTCCTCTAGGTTGGTTGGCAAAGAACTCAAGGCATATGATGTGTTGCCCATGGGGTCTTGCATCGATTATGAGGTATTGAAGGACGCTGTCCTGCGGGCATATGAGTTACAACCAGAGACGTACAGATTGAAGCTCCGGGGTGTAACGAAGGGTCGTGAGTGCACCTTTCTTGAGCATGCCCGGGATCTGTCCGATGCATTTAGAAACTGGCTACGTTCTGAGAAGGCATCGACGTTTGAGGAGTTGAAACAGCTGATGCTTCTAGAAAAAAATTTCAAGTGTACGGGCGGCGATCTGACGTTGAATCTTAACACCTTACTAGCGGCCTAGGCGGTTTATTTATATGTACCGCCCAGCGGGGTGTTTTTACCCAAAATAGGGCTGTTTACGTGATCATTTTCATGCCTAAATAAGACCCAGAGCGTAAAACAAGTATCTATCCCTGAAAGGGCATAAACAGAGCTTTCCAATGACACCATAACGATCCTTTTATGATGGCTCCTTTTCTTGCAACAACCGTGCAACGCGAGTGCAAAAAGCATGTAATTCGGCACTTTCCCCATACAATTCCGTATATAGCGAGTGAGAGAGGGAGGGAGGAGGTGGGATTCGTGTCAGTAGGTTCGCCGCGGTGGTCTGGAGCAGTCATACGCTCGCTACTCTCCTGCCACCACTTGTCTCTCTCTCAGCAACATTACGTGCTGAAATTGCCACACGACCTATGTCGAGCGCCGCCAGATAGTCCAGATTTATTTTACTCGACTTTTGTTGCGCCCCGACAATTATGGATTAAATAAAAGAACCCGAAAACTCTTCAGGAGGCAGCTGAGATGGCTGACCTTCGGTTATCTTTGATTAGTGGGTGAGGTCTTGCACAGAGAAGTGATGCAGGCAATAAGAAGCATAACCCTCCCCCTCCCCGAAACACTGATAAGCAAAATTACACTAAGAACAAGAGCAACGACACCAAAACTGACCATAAACCTAGTACCGTCCCGTTTAAGAAGGGTCAGTGCCCTTCCCCACCTCATGGGAAGCCCAAGGGGGAGTTAGAGTGTTTTCATTGTCATGAGAAGGGGCATTTTGCAAGAGCCTGTCCAAGCAAGCTACCTAATGCAGTTGTGTCTTTGGCTCGCAACATTGGGGTGTCCCCGAAGTCGTCTGAGTTTGCCCGGGGTATAACGTCAGAGGCTGGGACACAGCCAGTGGAGAAGAATCCGGAAGGCTCGAACCCTGTCCGCGATGTCTTTTGCGACCATCGAGGGCGTGGCTGCGTGAAGTGGGCTGGTAAGAAGCATGGAGTTGAGCTGTTGCGAGACACGGGTGCCTCTCAGACTTTGATGAAGAACTTTACTGGTAGACCAATAAACGCGGCACGGGTAGTTGTGGTGCAAGGTATCAATGCTATCAGGTCAGGATGGAATTGGAGGTAGATGGTGTGACACGAGAGTTGGATGTGGGAATTGTGGAGAACTTGCCTGTTGGGGGCGTCGACCTCCTTCTCGGCAACGACTTTGCGGTGCCTACTCCTGAGGTTTCACCCTTAGTCGTTGCCGAGAAGCCGGCCGATGTGAGTAGGGAGGAACAGGAGTGGGTAGAGAAGGGTCAAGTACAACCTATGGCGTGCGTTGTTACAAGACCTCTTGCATCCAAAGTGTCACAGCCTATTCCTCAGTCTTCTGATCAACGGAGGAACGGTTGGAAGAAGATGGCTAATGTTGGTAAAAGTTTGGAGAGTTTAGTACCAGCAGCTCTTCTTGGCGACTCAGTATTGGCACCATTGTTGGAGTCTGGAGAAGCCCCAGGACCTGTCACAGCTAGTGAGGAGGTAGGGCAGGAAGAGACTCCGAGGCAGCAAAAAGGGTTGCTCAGTTTGATATTGGGGGAGGACTTGGGTTGCTTCGGAAGCACTTAGACAGGTTGGTTCCCTCAGATATTTGTAAACTGCAGTTGGAGGATCCGAAAGTTCAGAAGTGTGGTAATGGTGCTGTCGAGATCAAACACGAGGACGGGGAAACATGTCATGTGAACCTGTTGGAGGAGTTTGTGAGGCAACCACCTGAGCAGCCTACTGTCCCTGCATTGGTCTGCAGCGGCCAAGGTGGAGAAGGAGAGGGGGGCAGTAGGGCACAGGTGGAGGAGAGTAGGGATTGTCATGTCTCGGCGGAGCAGTGGGCAGGGGACACGAGTCTGGTGGCTGTGGAAGCGCTAGAGCACCTGCCTGAGCAGCAGTGTGCAGCGCTCCAGCACCAGCTCGGTTCATACCCCACTGGTCGTGCCGGGCACCCGAGCCTCACAACTCAGGCGGTGCAAGATGTTCCGCGGGCAGGTCACCTGAATGTTGATGGACCGTTAGCCTTGTTGTTTCGGTGGTTCAAGGTGGGCGACGAGGCTTGGACATGGTTGTCAGGTCAAGGTCGACCCATGGCTGCCAAGGGTGGTGGTAAAAAGGACTTTGAGCAGATTGGTGAGGTTGGCTGTGGAGTGGATGTGCCCGGTCGTCGCATAGCGTCCCAATGCTGCTCTAGTCGAATGCAACAGCCCTACCATAGACCGACTGTATCTGGCCATGTCGCTAAAAGCGGTGATGCTGCGCAGGCAGATGTAGTCGTAAGGAATGCGGGGTTGCGCATGTATGGTATCGGCGGGGAAGCCTTAGCAATAATGAACTATGGGAGTGACTGCATAGGTGGTACTGATTGTCCCTCTCATGACCTGGCTGTTCTAGGGACGAAGGTGGAGAAGGAGGGAGACTACAGGTTAGAAGCTGCGGTCTCGGCTGGGTTGTGGGACGGCACTAGGCATGTTGTTCTGCGAGATAAGTTGTTTACTAGGCTGTGGCAGTGCATCCGCATGTTTGTTGCTTCTCCAGGCCTGATGTACGGGGTAGAATCCGACATGGAGGCTGGAGACAGTGCAAGGCTCAGTTTAATTCCCTACCGTATAAATCCTGCTCGACAGCCTGTGGTGCAAGCAGAGCTGGATTACGTGTTGACGAAGGGTCAGAGGCATAAGGAATGTTGTGAGTGGTCGTTGCGTGTAACTTTACAACCTGTGTTAAGTGGCAAGATCAGTGTGTGTGTTGATTGCAAGAGTGGGTGTGAATTATCCCTGACAGACGCCTATACCTTATCGAGAGTTTACGACACCATAGACCGCATTGGGGCTGCATCGCTAACCACGAAGGTAGAACTCGTGAAAGGCTTTTGGCAGGTCCCGTTGCTGGAAAGAGCGAAGAGAAGTGCCAGTCTTGTGATGAACTGGGCAGTTTATCAGTGTCAGGTGTTGTTGTGCTGCCGGAACACAAGTTGGATGTGTGGCATGCTAAGGGCACTGATAATGTTTTGGCTGATTGTTTGTCACGGGAGGGTTTGTTTGCAGGAGAACCCTCGCCGTTCAGTCAGTGTGTGTTGAGAGTGGAGTAAAATAGGCTTGCCCCTGTAAGTGCAGCCGCCATAAACATATAAAAAAAATGAAAATTCTATAAAAACTCTTTCTTTAATAGTTAATTTTTTTTTAAGTATGTTATAGCTAAAGTTCTGAGTTGAACCTGTGCTTCTCTCAGAAGGCTGGGTTAGTAGAAGCTCGCTCTAGGAGCATAGCAGTATGAATTAATTAATCTATTGTGTTGGGAGGGGTTGTAATTTTTTTTTTGTTGATGAGAACTGAGCTTTGCCTTCTTTGTTGCGAAGTGATTAGGGGTGGCGAGTCTTATCGGCGTTCTGCTTGTCAGATATGGAGCTCATGGTTGAGCGTCTAATATCTTGGGGGGGGGGTGTGACGCCTGCAGCTTAGCAGAACGCCACGTGGGCTCAGCCACTCGCTAACACTCGCCAGGGCAATGTATTTGGCTACAGTCTATCTACAATGTTGTACTTTCTTTCTTGTGAATCGTCATGTCACAGGCAGTACAGAAGTGGTCCTTGTTTTCGCCTGTGACAGTGCATTATATTTTATATCATCAGTAGAACATAGGATGCATTGTATATGGTTAAGGAGAGAGAAAAATATAGGCAGTGGGGTGGTAGTGTGTGCATGCGTATACATGTGCTGCCTCCCTCCCGCTCGTAGGCTCGCGCGCGTGCCGTCTCACGCCTCTTGATTGGCTGTTGGTTCCTGGTGCCTTCTGCAGGTCTGCTGCCTGGTGACGTAGCGGCCTGTGATTGGCTGACCACCATGCCTTTGTGTGATCCTGGGGGCCCCGAGGAGCTACTCTCTTCAGAGCTTGCCTGACCAGCATACCCTTCACACCTCCCTTACCACCTGTCCCCGACTTCTACCTATAGAGCACTTTCTCTCTCTCTCAACTTCTTACCTCTCATTCTACCTCTCTATTTAATATCATAACTCCCCTTTGGTTCTGCACGCTTTCATATATCGGCCATCGTATTATATGCTGAAGCTCTCAGATATTACATGTTTAGTTAGGCATTTTGGAGGGGTTACCATTTTGTCTGTAGTGGTTCGACACACTCACGGTGTCTCAAGGTAAAAAAACATGCAAATAAGTAATAAGCATGTCATTTTAATGAAATTTGAGAAAACTAAAAATATTAATATTTTTTTGCTTATTACTTTATTATTTGTTAAAAACCCCTAAAATATCGATAAGTACTTAACATTTACTATCAAATAAAGTAAGAGTATCTCCTTACATAAATTACACATAATTCCTTGGCTGTCTGCTGGGCTATTTAATGCTAGACTGGGGTAAGGTTACTTGTGTTGTGATTTCCGATGTGTAACAGGTTTTGTTGAACCTGTACAATCGCAACGGAGACGTGGAAAGCCTATGTGGTCTTTCTGACTGTGTACCTTGTGAGTTTAGCACTGTGTTGCGAGTGAGGGCTTTTGCCTCTGCCACCCAACACTGTGCTAACTTGTTTTTCTTTGACTTTGAGAGGGTCGCCAGGAGAGAACCAGATACTAGCGATCTGGATCTCTCAAGAGAGCACCCCGTCATTTAACGTAATTTGGCCGCACAGTCTTAAGGACCTCGCTAGGCTACGAGCCGCTTGCTCAGCCATTGTTTCCTAGCCTATGACATCCCAGCTAGACTTTATTAGCCTAGCAGACACCCGATTAGGATCATAAGCTCTTATGTTATGTATGTAGCATTTGTATTCACGTTGATTGTAAGCCTTGGTTGTTGTTGAGTTTCACAACCCGAGCAGGCTTTTTGAGTTGCCTGAGGAAGTACTTCTTTTGTTGTTGGAGATAATACTATTGCGCATTTATTATTCCCGTGCCAGTTAACCCTGTATGTCCCTACACTTGTCATATCTTGTTCCTGCTTTATATAACAGTTCAAAATCCGATTCGATCATCTTAAGCAGCATCAGACTTTCTTCAGAAGATTCCTGTTCGATGCCTTAGGACTTTCATTCACTTTCTTTAATATAGGAGTGACAGTTTATTATTGTTTAGAGTAACTTTAATTATACCTTCTTCTTGTTTGCATTAAATCATTGCAGTGATTTAATTAAGCTCTCTATCCTTTCTCCTTGTATACCTTATTAACGTAATTGTATGTTGTTGTGATCAGGCTGTATCAGAGATCATCAGCCTGTAGTAGTAGTGCATTTATACCGAGTTATAGGATACCCCGTTATCGCAGATTTAACTCTGGAGGGTATAGGTGTTTTTGTGCGCCGGCATTATAAGTTCGAGGGTTGGATCTAGTGTTACCGTTGTGGCTGTGTGCCTTTCTAGTCCAATGATTAAGAGCCCTTGTTTTATACGAGTCCCGGTCGTAACACATAAATGTGTTAATAGTTCCACTCAGTCTTTCTTAAACCTATCTTATTTCAGTAAACCTAATCTGTTTACAATAGGAGTACTCGGCTAAATTATACGAGGATAAGGCGAGATATGTTTTTGTTCTGTTCCCCTTTCTTTCTCAAGTTTAGCCCCATTAGTTTTCTGTTCGTGTCATTTTGGTGTCGATTTTTTCCTGGCGAGCGATAGCGATATATTAGTGTAAGTCTGTGTGAATGAATGAGTCTTCGTTCTGTAAAGAGGGATGTGAGTGGTCATTTTGAGTTTGGTAGATGTAATAATAGTTTGTAGTACAACCTTTAATACAATTAAATGATTGTATGAATCGTTACCATAATCATTAAATCTATTGTATATGCCAATACAAAATAGTTAAAAGTATATAACTTCAGAAGAATATTTAAATATTCAGCATTACATGTTATGCAGACAGTAGCCATCATACATTAGCCAACCTTACTTCACCAATGTGGAGCCTGGCGATTTCTATTTGCTTCATATATATGTGTGCGAGAGATTAGGAATGTCAACGAATCATGTTAAAATGAGAAGTTATGCACGACACAAATATATGTAAACAGGATTATAAGCATAATGCAAAATAATTAGCCAAAATACAAGTTTCAGTCCATTTTCATAAATATACATCGGGCACGGATTATGTAAAGTAATCGATAGGTGTGACCCGTGGTAGAGCAAGGAAATTATTTGATTATTATCATACGATTGTGACACAATTTGTATAAGTCTACCCAGCATGTCACGTTTAACAAATAAGTAAAAAGGAAAACAAGCAACAACAGATATACTGATCCTTACGAGGCTGCTTGTAAATATGATTGCAAAAGAGCAGATACACACATAATGATATGGAGTAAAATAAGTCCACATATAACGTCATTGTCACCATATAAGGCATTGTTTTTTTTTCTTCTGTGTTAGACACGTTATACTTGCGTGACCCGCCATCGAATGCTGTCATATTTGATAACTTGCATCTACTATTGGCCATTATATAACCTGTTTATAATCCATATTATCATTTGGTGTCACATAAGTCGTGGGGATAAATATGTGAAATGCTGGGTGTGAAGGGAATTCATGGTCTCCTGAAATATCCCCAGGCTACCTTTAGGATCAACTTTTCCTGGTACCTGGCACGGGGTACGAACCTCTGAAGGGAATTTAACCCCCCTAAAAACCCACAGGTTTTGAGATGCCTTGGGTGGGGTTCGAACCCTGGTTAGTGACCCAACCATCACCACCAGGCCCGCGCGCTAACCCACTGTACTACCACGGACGTACTAAAAGTATAGCAACCTTAGTCCGATTTTTAAGAACCAGGTGATAGTCTCGTGGTGTTATCACGTGATGAGTTTATTGGGCTTACCATCTACGACTATTTTACGCTATACCTGACGTCAACTCGGATTAGTATTATTGTGGGTGCGGGACATTTTCGAGGGCATTACATTACATCCTTCTTTAACTAGGCTAGTCCCTAGCCTATTTTAAGGTCGTAAGGTATCGTAGCTGTATTACCTCAGCAATCTCAATATTGTTGGTATAGGGTTCGCGTGACGGGTGCTCCACGTAGCTACCTGGTCACGTTCCCTAGCTGCCACCAATGAAATGCTGGGTGTGAAGGGAATTCATGGTCTCCTGAAATATCCCCAGGCTACCTTTAGGATCAACTTTTCCTGGTACCTGGCGCGGGGTACGAACCTCTGAAGGGAATTTAACCCCCCTAAAAACCCACAGGTTTTGAGATGCCTTGGGTGGGGTTCGAACCCGGGTTAGTGACCCAACCATCACCACCAGGCCCGCGTGCTAACCCACTGTACTACCACGGACGTACTAAAAGTATAGCAACCTTAGCCCGATTTTTAAGAACCAGGTGATAGTCTCGTGGTGTTATCACGTGATGAGTTTATTGGACTTACCATCTACGACTATTTTACGCTATAAATGTAATGCCCTCGAAAATGTCCCGCACCCACAATAATACTAACCCGAGTTGACGTCAGGTATAGCGTAAAATAGTCGTAGATGGTAAGTCCAATAAACTCATCACGTGATAACACCACGAGACTATCACCTGGTTCTTAAAAATCGGACTAAGGTTGCTATACTTTTAGTACGTCCGTGGTAGTACAGTGGGTACTACCCACTGTACATCCTGGGGATATTTCAGGAGACCATGAATTCCCTTCACACCCAGCATTTCATTGGTGGCAGCGGTGGGATTTCGAGGAGTGGTTGAAGTTGAGAGGTTGATTATGTTGTTTGGGGCGAGAGTAATAGTCGTAGATGGTAAGTCCAATAAACTCATTACGTGATAACACCACGAGACTATCACCTGGTTCTTAAAAATCGGACTAAGGTTGCTATACTTTTAGTACGTCCGTGGTAGTACAGTGGGTTAGCGCGCGGGCCTGGTGGTGATGGTTGGGTCACTAACCAGGGTTCGAACCCCACCCAAGGCATCTCAAAACCTGTGGGTTATTATGGGGGGTTAAATTCCCTTCAGAGGTTCGTACCCCGCGCCAGGTACCAGGAAAAGTTGATCCTAAAGGTAGCCTGGGGATATTTCAGGAGACCATGAATTCCCTTCACACCCAGCATTTCAATATGCTATAATTAATGATATAGTATAGATTTTCGCCTACTCTTATGACTTCAGAAAGCTACCTTACATTTGTTATTTTTTAAAATGTACTATTTATTTAAACTAATACAGCATTGTCTTTTCTTTTATATGCTGTGCAATCTCAGACAACTAATAACATATTCTCATGCAATTGACAACAGTGATAGTCATTGGTCGACCATCACTCTCTAACCTCGGAAACACAAACTACGTCAACTAAAGGCTGCGTCCCATACAGTACGTAAAGACCCGACAAGAGCCGATCTTTTCAAAATATTTGAGTTTTTGAAAAATCGTGCATGATCGAGCAACATCGTGTAAATAAATCGGCTCTACTCGAGTTCATCTGGAACTGGACGGGGTGCCCGCCGACAGGTCCGTGAAGTCGGCCAATAATTAGTGTATGCACTATTTTTCAGCCGACTGTTTTTGATGGTCGGGGAAAAAAAACGTTAAATTTTGGACGTGCTGCTGACGTATGTCGATCGGTTTTCGGACGTGCAGCAATCGTTTTTGACGTACAATAATCGGGAATTAATCGGGCAAAATCTTCGAACCAGACTATAGTAAGCTCGACACGACCATGACATGACAAACGCCCGACTAAAAACAGACAACCAATCCGATCCTTTCGATAACGATATCGTTACTTCGTTGTATCGTTATTTATCGAAGATATGGATATTTATCATATTTTAAATAAAAAATCTTAAATGCAGCAATGCTATCATTATTTTATTAGAAAACAAAAAAAAATGCTATTACAGGGTTCGGTTCGGCTTTTAGTTTACCTATTTATTGACTATTCTGCGGATTTCTGCCTGTTTGGCAATTAACCCGCTGAGTGCCAGCCAATTTTGACGGTGTGCTTCTGCCAGTGCCAGAGTTTTTTTTTTTTTTTTTTTTGGCTAAATCTATCAAGTTGGGAGAGAAAGGAAGGATAATAGTAAAAAAAAACACTCCCCTCGCCAGAAATCAGGTCCCCGATGGTCCCGAAAGTAGCTGAAAAGACACTATAGACTACAGAGACTTTTATGGTATCGGAATGTATGGGTGGGAGGGTGGTTTTGGGGTTGGTGGGGGGAAGGTAGAAGGGTAATTGACTTGTGTTATGAAGCCGATTGGTGAGGTAGTTTCGCCACCACGGATTTTCCTTTTTTTCCTTTTCTTCGTACGGATACGCTAGAAGTGGGTGGTGGGAGGCGGTTGGGGGTGTGGTGGGGGAAGGCAGAAGGGTAAGGGACTTGTCACACAAATATGGAACCGATTGGTGCAGTCGTTTTGCCGCCACAGATTTTCAATTTTTGTCCTTCTGACGGGACCGACAGTCAGCGAGTGGGTGGGAGGAGGGATTTGGGATTTTTGTGGTGGGTAGCCTAAAGGGTAAGGTACATGTGGTAAAAATATGAAAGCCATAGGTGCAGTCGTTTCGCTGCTACGATTTGTTTTCGGCGAGGACGTATATATGCCTCCCTGGCACTCAGCGGGTTAATTAACGATTATCGCTATTTTGGAACAAAAAGTATGACGTTACCGTTAGTTAATTCGTTAAAGCTGGAAACAAAATTATCCGATAAACGTTAACCCGAAATCGTTAACGCGTTACATTATCGCGTTAGTGCCCACCTATGGGTAGACTGTGTGGGGGTCTACGGCCACCGACCTTTATATAGGGTTGGGTACTTGGTCGTGCTTCTGTCGTAGGAGTCGACCCTGTCGGATGACACAGGTATGTATCGTGCGACACTTGCGCAACACATATGCTGCTCGTCTGGCAAACGACTAACATCCTATCAACATCCAACTTAGCGTAATGTGAACGTGTTGCGCGGACGTGTGTGTCGTACTGATATCTTAATAGGGTCACGAGTTAACGTGTGGCAGACGTAAATGTGTCGTGAGTGACGTGTGAGTGACGTGTGAGTGACGTGCGGCTGTCCTTGTCTGGCGAGCCTCGTGTCAAACGTGTCGATTCGGCAAAAAGTTGTTAAATCGGCTAACATCGGCCGTTGTCGTATCTTGACGTACTGTATGGGACGCGGCCTTAAGCATTACTCTTGGCATAATTGGTAATCAAACACACACACACACTCAGAATATTGTGTGCCTCAATAAGCATTATCGGAGTGAATATGCTTTTTATAGATAATTATTTTTGGTTGTAACATGGAACACTTAGCAAAGTAATTATTTAGCAACAGTACTAAATGTATGCTACGCAATTGAGATATAATCATAAGCATATATTGCGTGACACCTCATGTAATAGTGGGTGGACATAACAATAGCCATTATGTGCGTTTGTGTATGCGTGTGTGTGTGCATGCCTGCTTGTTTGCATATGCTTATGGCGTGTTATAGTGTAGTAATTATAGTTCAGAAATATATACATATAAGTTATGTTGTAAGAACAGAAATACAGTATATATTTATTTGAATATAGTATTTATTCAAGTTCCAAATCAAATTACCACAGTAATCCTTTGTATTTTAATTAGTATAATTATAATAATGGTTTCCAATGCAAGTCACGAGGATATATTGTCTCCAGGCATACCAACAGTTATATTCTGCACATTTTTCTAATCAAAACAACTTCACAGGAAGCACATCAAGCACCTGTTATTTTTTAGCATTGAAAGATAACGCAGGTGGGTCAAAACCATTATATTGTTAAGGACAGTAAAGATAGAGGGTATATATTGATATCGTGACACATGTTGGCATGCCTGAACAGCTGTAAGTGTGGCATTTTCAGAGGTGTTAGGGTGGCGAAGAATTGAGCCATACCATTTTCAACATTCTGTCATGAGACAAAAGAGGTCAAAATAGCATACACGTCTACAGTGAGGTAACGGAAGTTTGATGATGCAGATTATTTCAGTCCTTTTCTAGCTGTGCAATAGATCGTTGATACAATCAATCATAAAATACGGTTGCCAGCTTCATTTTAATTTTTGACATACCAATTTTCCTGGATGGCATAGAATAAATGCATAGTAATTTGCTTTATTATATATACCTACGGTAGTTCATCAACTAATTTACTTTCGGAATACGATTATTTTGAGTTAATAGGCATAGGCCAAATAAACAAAGGTTCATGGCCAGTAAATGTTTGTAAACTGCTTTGTAAAAAGTTAAATGATAGTAAAATAGTGTAATCAAATAAGATTAATATGTAAATCGCCCATGATCAAATTGTACAAAAGGCTAATAAACTGTTTTTGTTTGTTTGTTTTGTATAACCAATCTTTCCTACACAATAATACCCACTCCCCCCCCCCAACACAAATCTAACTACGCCATCTATGGTAGATAATATGCAACAGATTCGGGGTTGGGGTAGTGAGCGATCTTACTAATATCAGAGCGAAAGACTCCCAGCGAAATTACCATAGGTGGCCCAGTCGGAAAGGTGACCGACTGTACATTGTTAAGACCTGTAGACAACTCAGGACTCGAATCCGCGAGCACCAGGGCGTTCTTTTAGAACCGAACAATTTCTTTCTAAGCTTTGGTTCTCCGCCATACGTGATCATGCGCATTCCCAGGACTATCCCATACATGACACTCAGATTAACATTCTGTCCAGTCATAGCTCTCAACTAGAACTACGAATATGTGAGGCTCTAAACAGTGAGTAAACACCTATCTAGCTAAACCCAAAATAGGTACCCATGATTCCCCTTTCGAGTTATTTAGTTTCTAATAACTATACTTGCCTACATTTATTATTATAATTAAATGCTCTCTAACTCATTATTGGTAGAAGATATGGAAAAACATTATTTAGTACAAGATTTTAATTTTGTTCAGTTATAATGCTGTATTTTTTTGTCGGTGGAATTTCCGAACAGGGTATATATATATACCGGTATATATATATATACTGTATATATATATATACTGTATATATATATATATATATATGTATATATACAGCGTGATTCCGAAATTTACCGACAAATTTTGTGGGTTAATTGATGGGGAGATCCGAAATATAAATGCCTAAGTAAAAATAATAACGTAAACGTATTATAAGAGAGGTACAGGACCTGCTAGCAGAAAATGCTGACAACACTGGTGTAAAATGATAAACAGAGGCTTTACCGTACTGGTTGTGACGAAGGCAACGCCGTAGCCAAGTGTCCGAACGGTTAACAAAACAGTACATTATCTCAATCACAGCATTCGATCAGATCCGTAGGCTTCGAATTATTGAACCCGAGGCTGTGGGACAACTCCTAGCTCAATACTGTATGAACCCTACAATACCCAAACGAACCATCGGAACATGGATAGGCCCTACGTATTCCATAATTTCAGTACTGTATTAGTAACGCTAAATCCTACGTTTTTTATAGATTATCACTGGTGCATGAATCATACCAAAACAACGCAGAACTCAAGCTACAGACAGATACAGATTGACATAGTCAGGTCCGCTCGTAAGAGAAGCTTTAAAACCTTCCCTCGATTACCCGAGAAAGGACAGGGATGTGGGTGATTATGAGGTGAGGGTGGGGTAGGGGGAGATTTGACGTGTTCGATCGTTCGGCCATAGGCTGTGGCTGTGTAGGCTATTCTGTTCACGTAAATAGGGCGTTGCCTTTATCACAGCCAGTAATGTCTCTGTTTAGCATTTCATAAATAGATTGGGCACGGATTATGTAAAGTAATCTATAGGTGTGACCCGTGGTAGAGCAAGGAAATTATTTGATTATTATCATACGATTGTGACACAATTTGTATAAGTCTACCCAGCATGTCACGTTTAACAAATAAGTAAAAAGGAAAACAAGCAACAATAGCTATACTGATCCTTACGAGGCTGCTTGTAAATATGATTGCAAAAGAGCAGATACACACATAATGATATGGAGTAAAATAAGTCCACATATAACGTCATTGTCACCATATAAGGCATTGTTTTGTTTTTCTTCTGTGTTAGACACGTTATACTTGCGTGACCCGCCATCGAATGCTGTCATATTTGATAACTTGCATCTACTATTGGCCATTATATAACCTGTTTATAATCCATATTATCATTTGGTGTCACATAAGTCGTGGGGATAAATATGCTATAATTAATGATATAGTATAGATTTTCGCCTACTCTTATGACTTCAGAAAGCTACCTTACATTTGTTATTTTTTAAATTGTACTATTTATTTAAACTAATACAGCATTGTCTTTTCTTTTATATGCTGTGCAATCTCAGACAACTAATAACATATTCTCATGCAATTGACAACAGTGATAGTCATTGGTCGACCATCACTCTCTAACCTCGGAAACACAAACTACGTCAACTAATCATTACTCTTTGCATAATTGGTAATCAAACACACACACACACACTCAGAATATTGTGTGCCTCAATAAGCATTATCGGAGTGAATATGCTTTTTATAGATAATTATTTTTGGTTGTAACATGGAACACTTAGCAAAGTAATTATTTAGCAACAGTACTAAATGTATGCTACGCAATTGAGATATAATCATAAGCATATATTGCGTGACACCTCATGTAATAGTGGGTGGACATAACAATAGCCATTATGTGCGTTTGTGTATGCGTGTGTGTGTGCATGCCTGCTTGTTTGCATATGCTTATGGCGTGTTATAGTGTAGTAATTATAGTTCAGAAATATATACATATAAGTTATGTTGTAAGAACAGAAATATATATTTATTTGAATATAGTATTTATTCAAGTTCCAAATCAAATTGCCACAGTAATCCTTTGTATTTTAATTAGTATAACTATAATAATGGTTTCCAATGCAAGTCACGAGGATATATTGTCTCCAGGCATACCAAACAGTTATATTCTGCACATTTTTCTAATCAAAACAACTTCACAGGAAGCACATCAAGCACCTGTTATTTTTTAGCATTGAAAGATAACGCAGGTGGGTCAAAACCATTATATTGTTAAGGACAGTAAAGATAGAGGGTATATATTGATATCGTGACACATGTTGGCATGCCTGAACAGCTGTAAGTGTGGCATTTTCAGAGGTGTTAGGGTGGCGAAGAATTGAGCCATACCATTTTCAACTTTCTGTCATGAGACAAAAGAGGTCAAAATAGCATACACGTCTACAGTGAGGTAACGGAAGTTTGATGATGCAGATTATTTCAGTCCTTTTCTAGCTGTGCAATAGATCGTTGATACAATCAATCATAAAATACGGTTGCCAGCTTCATTTTAATTTTTGACATACCAATTTTCCTGGATGGCATAGAATAAATGCATAGTAATTTGCTTTATTATATATACCTACGGTAGTTCATCAACTAATTTACTTTCGGAATACGATTATTTTGAGTTAATAGGCATAGGCCAAATAAACAAAGGTTCATGGCCAGTAAATGTTTGTAAACTGTTTTGTAAAAAGTTAAATGATAGTAAAATAGTGTAATCAAATAAGATTTATATGTAAATCGCCCATGATCAATTTGTACAAAAGGCTAATAAACTGTTTTTGTTTGTTTGTTTTGTATAACCAACCTGTCCTACACAATAATACCCCCCCCCCCCAACAATCTAACTACGCCATCTATGGGAGATAATATGTAACAGATTCGGGGTTGGGGTAGTGAGCGATCATACTAATATAATCAGAGCGAAAGACTCCCAGCGAAATTACCATAGGTGGCCCAGTCGGAAAGGTGACCGACTGTACATTGTTAAGACCTGTAGACAACTCAGGACTCGAATCCGCGAGCACCAGGGCGTTCTTTTAGAACCGAACAATTTCTTTCTAAGCTTTGGTTCTCCGCCATACGTGATCATGCGCATTCCCAGGACTATCCCATACATGACACTCAGATTAACATTCTGTCCAGTCATAGCTCTCAACTAGAACTACGAATATGTGAGGCTCTAAACAGTGAGTAAACACCTATCTAGCTAAACCCAAAATAGGTACCCATGATTCCCCTTTCGAGTTATTTAGTTTCTAATAACTATACTTGCCTACATTTATTATTATAATTAAATGCTCTCTAACTCATTATTGGTAGAAGATATGGAAAAACATTATTTAGTACAATATTTAAATTTTGTTCAGTTATAATGCTGTATTTTTTTGTCGGTGGAATTTCCGAACAGGGTATATATATATACCGGTATATATATATACTGTATAATTTATATATATATATATGTATATATACAGCGTTTTTCCGAAATTTACCGACAAATTTTGTGGGTTAATTGATGGGGAGATCCGAAATATAAATGCCTAAGTAAAAATAATAACGTAAACGTATTATAAGAGAGGTACAGGACCTGCTAGCAGAAAATGCTGACAACACTGGTGTAAAATGATAAACAGAGGCTTTACCGTACTGGTTGTGACGAAGGCAACGCCGTAGCCAAGTGTCCGAACGGTTAACAAAACAGTACATTATCTCAATCACAGCATTCGATCAGATCCGTAGGCTTCGAATTATTGAACCCGAGGCTGTGGGACAACTCCTAGCTCAATACTGTATGAACCCTACAATACCCAAACGAACCATCGGAACATGGATAGGCCCTACGTATTCCATAATTTCAGTACTGTATTAGTAACTGTAATGCCCTCGAAAATGTCCCGCACCCACAATAATACTAACCCGAGTTGACGTCAGGTATAGCGCAAAATAGTCGTAGATGCTAAGTCCAATAAACTCATCACGTGATAACACCACGAGACTATCACCTGGTTCTTAAAAATCGGACTAAGGTTGCTATACTTTTAGTACGTCCGTGGTAGTACAGTGGGTTAGCGCGCGGGCCTGGTGGTGATGGTTGGGTCACTAACCAGGGTTCGAACCCCACCCAAGGCATCTCAAAACCTGTGGGTTTTTAGGGGGGTTAAATTCCCTTCAGAGGTTCGTACCCCGCGCCAGGTACCAGGAAAAGTTGATCCTAAAAGGTAGCCTGGGGATATTTCAGGAGACCATGAATTCCCTTCACACCCGGCATTTCTAATGTAATGCCCTCGAAAATGTCCCGCACCCACAATAATACTAACCCGAGTTGACGTCAGGTATAGCGTAAAATAGTCGTAGATGGTAAGTCCAATAAACTCATCACGTGATAACACCACGAGACTATCACCTGGTTCTTAAAAATCGGACTAAGGTTGCTATACTTTTAGTACGTCCGTGGTAGTACAGTGGGTTTGCGCGCGGGCCTGGTGGTGATGGTTGGGTCACTAACCAGGGTTCGAACCCCACCCAAGGCATCTCAAAACCTGTGGGTTTTTAGGAGGGTTAAATTCCTTCAGAGGTTCGTACCCCGCGCCAGGTACCAGGAAAGGTTGATCCTAAAGGTAGCCTGGGGACATTTCAGGAGACCATGAATTCCCTTCACACCCGGCATTTCAGTAACGCTAAATCCTACGTTTTTTATAGATTAACGCTGGTGCATGAATCATACCAAAACAACGCAGAACTCAAGCTACAGACAGATACAGATTGACATAGTCAGGTCCGCTCGTAAGAGAAGCTTTAAAACCTTCCCTCGATTACCCAAGAAAGGACAGGGATGTGGGTGATTATGAGGTGACGGTGGGGTAGGGAGAGATTTGACGTGTTCGATCGTTCGGCCATAGGCTGTGGCTGTGTAGGCTATTCTGTTCACGTAAATAGGGCGTTGCCTTTATCACAGCCAGTAATGTCTCTGTTTAGCATTTCATACTAGCGAGTTTAGCATAGGATAAGCACAAAAGTACTAAGCTCCATTGGACAAATGTTTTCCGTTTCATATGTCTTCCATAACATTATTCATGCTAAGTATGATTTGTACTTTGCATTGACAGTTATTAACGACATCATATTCTTGTTTCAAGTTATGTAAACTCGTTGTTAGCAGTTTCTGCTAGCAGGTCCTGTACCTCTCTTATAATGCATTAACGTTATATTTTTAATTAGGCATGTATACTTAGATTCTGTTCATCTATTAGCCCACAAAGTTTGTCGTTAAAGTTCAGAAACACGTTGTATACTGTATATATATATATATATATATATATATATATATATATATATATAGAGAGAGAGAGAGAGATATGCACCCTGTTTGGAAATTCCACCGACAAAAAAAATACAGCATTATCACTGAACAAAAATTAAAATCTTGTACTAAATAATGTTTTTCCATATCTTCTACCAATAATGAGTTAGAGAGCATTTAATTATAATAATAAATGTAGGCCTGACCGGGGACAGAGGCTTGTCCACACGTCCGAACACTGTTCCCCACCATTCCTCAGGTTGGACTGAACACCTTATTCAGAAAATGTTTTATGAAGCACTTAAAGAAACTGAGTATTCTATCTTTTCATAGTAGCGAAATGAGGTCCAATAAGTCCAAAAACGCTACATATTGGAATTTTTTATTATATTACCAACGTAAATATGCTCGCCATATCATTTCTAAATTACTAAAAATAACTGGTGGTGAATAAAACGTTATTCACATATTAAATCCATGTCTCTTTATATCTAGCAAGTCCTATCATACTAACCTAGCAAGTCTTGTAACTTTGTTCCAATCCAATTAATTTTCTATTTTTTTTTCATTTGAAAATATTGTTTAATATTTTGCTATCTCTGTGTATATAATTTGGGAACGTTCGTGAACAAATTATTCCTAGTGAAAATATTTTCCTCTTATAGTGCAATTCCATACGAGCTTGACTTAATGATATAATGGAAATAATAGCTTCGGTGTCGCTTTTAATCTAGGATCATCCGCCATAATTTCGCATCAATCAGCGGAAATTGTATACTCTTATTCATAATTAGACCAGCTGACCTCGTGATATTAAGAGAAATAATCGCACCCTCGGGGTATTGATCATGCGGAGAAGTGACCTGGTTAGGCGATGACCGTGTGTACTCGCACATAAATTCGCTTCAACCAATAAATAGCATGTGGGTTAGAACATCTAGGTGTGTTTGTTAGCAATGATTTGAAGCCTAGAAAACAGTGTATAAGCGTTCGTAATAAGGCAAACAGGATTCTCGGGTTCATCTCTAGGAGTGTGAGTAACAGAACTGCTGATGTTATCTTAAAACTTTACTTGTCATTAGTGAGACCCCATATGGATTATGCTGTCCAATTTTGGTGTCCTTATTACAGAATGGACATAGATTCATTGGAGAGAATTCAGCGTAGAATGACAAAAATGATCCATAATATTAGAAATTTTCCGTATGAAGAAAGGTTGAAAAAATTAGGTTTACATTCGTTAGAGAGACGCAGAGTTAGAGGGGATATGATAGAGGTGTTCAAGTGGGTTAGTGGGATTAACAAAGGGGACATGACAAATGTACTAAAGCTCAGTGATAGCGAAAGAACTCGTACCAATGGTTTCAAATTAGATAAATTTCGTTTCAGAAAAGATATAGGCAAATATTGGTTTGGTAACAGAGTTGTAGATGGGTGGAATAGGCTACCAAGTGATATAGTGGGATCAAGAACGATAGGGAGCTTTAAGAAAAAATTGGATAAGCATATGGACGAGAAGGGTTGGGTGTGAAGGGGGATCAGCCGGGTTGGGCCAATCAGCGCTCTGCAGACCCCGTAATCCTGCGTTAATCTCTAACCGG
Organism: Paralithodes platypus; assembly: GCA_032716605.1. Classification (NCBI taxonomy): domain Eukaryota; kingdom Metazoa; phylum Arthropoda; class Malacostraca; order Decapoda; family Lithodidae; genus Paralithodes; species Paralithodes platypus. Next base: position 54,317,058 of record CM064486.1, on the reverse strand, counting down.
TTTGGTAAGATGATCCTCAGGGTATTAGAGTGTTGAGCCTATAATTGGGCTTTGTAATTGGGGTTGTGTGGGACAGGGATCTGCCTTGCTTAGGCCAATCGGCTTTCTGCAGACTCCCATTTTCTTATGTTATGTTCTTATATTAGTAACATTGGTTATGTTCAAATATTTTGTACAACCATTACAAATATATAGAAGTGGTAATAGAAGCAGTTGAATCATACATATGCCTAGTCTACGTTACAAAGGCACACCCAGATAATGATAAGGAGATGAAGAGAAGAACAAACATGGGAAGGAATGCTCTTAGTAAACAGCTGAGTTGTATTATGAACAGCAAGCTCATGCCCCTTTCCCACATGTGCAACTTCATACGATTTTCGTCGCCGAGGACGTAGTCTTGTCAATTCGCAAGGAATGTGTGCGACGTCTACGATTTTGACGTTAAAAACCGTTGACAAGTTTACACCCGGCGACGACGTCGCCGATGGGTAAGACGTAATCGGCGACATTATGCGATGTCACCGGCAAATTGAGCGATGGTTCGCCGATGACCTCGGCGAGAACTGTCACATTTGAATAAAATATTGCGAAATAATGCGAAGGATGAACGAATCCTCGGCGTATGTTCTGCGACGTCTTCGGCGAATTAAGCGATGGTTCGGCTAATACCTCGGCGAGATTATTCGAAAACTTTTTGCATATATTTCATGGCAAAAACATAAGAACATCAGAAAACGGGAGTCTGCAGAAAGCCGATCGGCCCACACAAGGCAGATCCCTGTCACACCCAACCCCAATTACAAGGCCTAATTATAGACCCAAATCACTAATGCCTTGAGGACTGACCTCACCAAAACGGTCAGAGATCGATACAAGATTACGGGGTCTGCAGAACGCCGATTGGCCCACACCAACCAGATCCCCCCTCATAGCCTACCCAACCCAACTCGTCGAAAATGTACAAATTTATCTTAAAATCGCCAAACTAATGGGCCGAACGTCATAAAATATGAAAACTAATGGGGTTAACCATGAGGAAGAAAGGGGACCAGAAAAACGAACCATCTCCCCAATTCGGAGATTGGCAATGTCCGGCTTCGCCGGAGACATTTTTCTATCAAATAATGTACAAATTTAGCTTGCTCTCAAAACAAAAAATATATATGTTGGCTCACCAGGAAAATATTGAAACCTGGATGGGGGTAAACGTCTTAAAACAGTAGGCTGAACGGGGCCGAACGGATACAAGGCAAAGAGAGAGGGAGAGAAATAGAAAAACAAAAAAAAAAAAAAAACGAGGAGAGGGAGAGGAAGATAAAACAAAAAACAGCGAGGTGGGCTCAATGTTTGCGTTAAGGCTTAAAAATTGAGCCCACCTCGCCTTTTTTAGTTTTCTCCATTAGATGGTGGGGGGAAGGTAGAAGCGTAATTGACTCGTGTTACAAATATGAAGCCGATTGGTGAGGTAGTTTCGCCAGCACGGATTTTCCTTTTTTTCCTTTTCTTCGTACGGATACGCTGGAAGTGGGTGGTGGGAGGCGGTTGGGGGTGTGGTGGGTGGAAGGCAGAAGGGTAAGGGACTTGTCACACAAATATGGAACGGATTGGTGCAGTCGTTTCGCCGCCACAGATTTTAATTTTTTTTCCTTGTGAGGCGACCGATAGTCAACGAGTGGGTGGGGGGAGGGGGTCGTGTTGGTGGTGGCAAGAAGCCAGAAGGGTAAGGTACAGTTCTACGCAGGACACGCAATAGGTGGCAGCACAAATAGTATTTGTAATGCCCTCGAAAATGTCCCGCACCCACAATAATACTAACCCGAGTTGACGTCAGGTATAGCGTACAATAGTCGTAGATGGTAAGTCCAATAAACTCATCTCGAGAGACGATCACCGTGGTTCTTAAAAATCGGACTAAGGTTGCTATACTTTTGTACGTCCGTGGTAGTACACTGGGTTAGCGCGCGGGCCTGGTGGTGATGGTGGTGCGTCACTAACCAGGGTTCGAACCCCACCCAAGGATCTCAAAACCTGTGGGATTTTAGGGGGGTTAAATTCCCTTCAGAGGTTCGTACCCCGCGCCAGGTACCAGGAAAGGTTGATCCTAAAGGTAGCCTGGGGATAATTCCCATTCCTATTTAACCCTGGTAAAACCTAGCATTTCATTGGTGGCAGCTAAGGAACGTGACCAGGTAGCTACGTGGAGCACCCGTCACGCGAACCCTAAAAACCATATTGAGATAGCTAAGGCAAAAAGGCTACGATACCCTACGACCTTACGAGGCTAGGGACTAGCCTAACTAAAAAGGAATGTGGTGTAATGCCCTTGAAAATGTCCCGCACCCACAATAATACTAACCCGAGTTGACGTCAGGTATAGCGTAAAATAGTCGTAGATGGTAAGTCCAATAAACTCATCTCGAGAGACTATCACCGTGGTTCTTAAAAATCGGACTAAGGTTGCTATACTTTTGTACGTCCGTGGTCGTACAGTGGGTTAGCGCGCGGGCCTGGTGGTGATGGTGGTGCATCACTAACCAGGGTTCGAACCCCACCCAAGGCATCTCAAAACCTGTGGGTTTTTAGGGGGGTTAAATTCCCTTCAGAGGTTCGTACCCCGCGCCAGGTACCAGGAAAGGTTGATCCTAAAGGTAGCCTGGGGATAATTCCCATTCCTATTTAACCCTTGTAAAACCTAGCATTTCAGTATTTATAAATTATCCGGTAACAGTGGTGAGGGGTGGGTAGCAGGTAAGGGATGGGGGAGGAGAGGAGTGGCGAACGATGGTAGGGGAGGGTGGGAAACGAGAGGTTGTGGCTAAGGTAAGAAGGGAGGGAGGAATGGGGGTTTGGAAACGAGAGGTGGGTGACGAAAGGTTGTTTGAGGGGGTAAAGGCATGGTAATTTATTATCCATCAATTATCCATCTGACTTCCATATTCCATATTCTGACTAAAATCGTATTATAATAGCCAGACAACATAACACAAATGCGGCATGGATCCTGAAGGAGTTAACCACTTTGTAATACAAAAACACTTACTCCTGCTGATACATCTACTGTAAAAACGTTTCCGAATTAATGGTGTTAGTGTTTGGTGAACATATATTATTCCAATCATTGTTTTCAAACAAATGTGCACAAGAAAGTATACTACTCCTGTATCTTATTCGTTGTTGATAATTGCAGGTTATAATAAACAAGTATATACATACAGTATGTGGGTATATTATACGACAGTGAACATATATGACTTCTAATGGATAGGTTAGAACAAGAAACATGTCCCTAGACGTGTTTACAACGTTGGCCCACAAATTTTCGATGGGGTTCATGTCTTCCCCTTTGCTGGGCCAGTCTAGCAGTTGCACCTCATCATGATCTGCAAACCACTGTTGCACCACTCTCGCTGTATGTATTGGACATCGATCATGCACATAATATATGGGGCCAGCAGGGAAAGGATAGTTCTTCTCACGCAGTGATGGAAAGAACGACTCGTCCATAATCTGCAAATATTTCTGAGCTGTAAATCTTCCTTCAATTCTACACAAGTCCCCAACTCCATGCAACGACAGCCAGGACCAAACGTTACAGGTCACATGTCCAGAACGTGCCTCCTCATACACAGTCTCACGATCATACCTGTGCAGAGAGAAAAGAAAAATGTTGTATAATTCTGAAGAATGGGATCGTGTAGCTATCCATATTAGTGCTCTTAACACTTAGTACAAATTATGGCTCTTCAATAAAGTATGAAAGATTAAAGGATACAATTTAATGATTAACCCCTTAATGAGCATGACACGTGTTGGTAGTATAATCTGGTTATTATTAATGATTAACCCCTTAATGAGCATGACGCGTGTTGGTAGTATAATCTGGTTATTATGATTAACCCCTTAATGAGCATGACGCGTTGGTAGTATAATCTGGTTATTATTAATGATTAACCCTTAATGAGCATGACGCGTGTTGGTAGTATAATCTGGTTATTATAATGATTAACCCCTTAATGAGCATGACGCTGTTGGTAGTAATCTGGTTATTATTAATGATTAACCCCTTAATGAGCATGACGCGTGTTGGTAGTATAATCTGGTTATTATTAATGATTAACCCCTTAATGAGCATGACGCGTGTTGGTAGTATAATCTGGTTATTATTAATGATTAACCCCTTAATGAGCATGACGCGTGTTGGTAGTATAATCTGGTTATTATTAATGATTAACCCCTTAATGAGCATGACGCGTGTTGGTAGTATAATTTGGTTATTATTACAATATTTGGTTCACATTAGGACGGATGTATGGAAGTCAGAAGGTTGATTAAGATAATAATTTCCTTTGCATTCTCACGGATCCTTCCTAAGTTTTATTATAATCGTCTAATGATAATCAGATTTCAACCCGAAACACGATCCTTGAGGGGTCAGTGACTGTCATATGTAATGTAAACCTAAAATGTCCGTTTGCTATGGTAATGTTATTAACTCCTTGGGGATTATGTGTAGTTATGTTTCGACAGTTTATTGGGGCTATCATTCAATGATTGTATATATTTTACGAAGGGTCAGTGGGAGTTAAAAGGGCAAATGTGATCACTGGGAGTTAAAGATTGGCCCAAACAGCCCTCTGCTTTTCATATCCCCTTCCTACTCTGAATATAATCGTCAAATAATAGCCAGAATGAACTGTCAAAATGCATCCTAACTCTCAAATGAATAATGTTGTTAAATAAGGAAATTAACTAAAGTCAATAAAGACAGTTCACTAGAGCATTACGGAAGACATTTTACATTACCTTGTATTATTCCTTCTCCACATGTGCAGTCGACCGTGGTTAGTGGAGCAGAAACTCTTCTCGTCAGTAAAGATCACTCTTGACCAAAAGTGGAGCCCTCGGTCTGCATACTGGCGGGCAAAGGCGAGTCTGCCGGCTCGGTGTTGGTCGGTCAGCAATTCCTTCATGGCAGGGATCCTGTGGTGAATACCCCGCTCGTGCAATGTTACTTCCAGCTCAAGCTCGTCCCGCATAGCCACAGCATTAGTGAAAGGGTTGTTTTCAGCTGCTCGTTGAATCTGGATATCTTGCTCAGCGGTTGTCACACGAGGGCGTGGTCGTCTTGCTGAAAAAGTACAAAAATAAATAAAATATTTCCCAAATTAACCTAAATAGCAGTATTAATATTTCAATGTTCACTTATTCACTTACAGCATATATATACCGGAGAAACAGGAGGATAAGGGCAACGACCGTGTTCATCGTGACAGCTTTATATTCTATATCAAGTTGTAGTTTCTGTATCTTGTAGTGGCCGGTTTCCAACTTCCGGTACGTCTGAAGGACCTCAGACGTACCGGAAGTTGGAAACCGGACACTACAAGATACATAAACTACAACTTGATATAGAAAATAAAGCTGTCACGATGAACACGGTCGTTGCCCTTATCCTCCTGTTTCTCCTGAAAATACGGTACCATAGCGGCCAACCCACCACTACCATTATATATATATATATATATATATATATATATATATATATATATATATATATATATATATATATATATATATATATATGTTTATTACTCTCAGTGGAATTCGAACCGTCGACCGTCAGGACGATAGTCGACGGTTCGAATCCCACTGAGAGTAATAAATATATATATACCGGTATATATATATAGTTGTGTGTGTGTGTGTGTGCATAAACATGCATTTAACTTAGGTTACGTATGTGACGTATAATTGCTAAATTATTCCATCATCAAGGAAAGCCGAATTACATACCCAAGTCATTCAAATTCCCAGTTTCCTGCCAACGTGCGTCCCATTTCTCCACCGTTGATTTAGCAACACCAAGATGCTAAGCAGTTCCTCGTACGGTCCAGCCTATGCGTCGGAGGGCCACAATTGGGGCTCTCATGGCTACCTGAGTCTGCTGTCTGTTCATCTTCAGGGTAACACAAGTCCTCCAATGAATTTTCCAACATTATTTTAAGATTTCCACAATACCTCGGTTGGAATTACATTGCCTCCTTTCAGAATATAACGTAAGAGTCACGATATGGAGTAGGAAGAGGAGAGATGGAAAGGGGGATGGGGATGGGGTGTAAGCCAGTTGCTATGGGTGACTGTGGTATGCGAACTTCGTTTGGTTTGAAGCACTGTTCATGTTCAATTATAACAGTTGGTCAAAATCAGAATCATAGTGTTCCTGCATCATTTGTAACTTTAGGTGGGCGTCTAAATTATTAGTTTTGATAACATGCACGTATAAAGGTAATAGGTGTCATATTTTATACTATTGGACAATTTAATATAATATTATGTTGTTTCAAACCAACTGAGTATTCGACCAACTTAACCAGCAACAATATACGGTCTGTTGCCGAGTAGCTGTGTTCGAATCAAAGGTTATACAACAAGATAAACCCCTGGTTATATTTAACATTACGTTCTCAGTTGCTTTGAATATTGACAAATTAACCTAGAATATTTTTGTCGCTGAAGGTTTGGCGATAATGCAGTTTTTGTTTATATATTTATTAACTTATATGACTTAGTAACATTTAATATCACCAACCTACCAAATTAGTTACAAAACACATTTATAATATAATTGAACAAGGATGGAACTCCCGGGACTCGAACCTGTGACACTTAACATAACTATATGCTAAATATTTAATAATTAGGTTGGATGATTAGTTTCAGCTTTTGTCAATTTCTCACAAGGTGTCGTTTGATTAATAATATGCAGTATACTGTATATAAGCATATTATTCTGCAGCACTAACATATTTCTAGGGCAGACATTCTTTCATTTCCTTCTTCTAGCAATCTCTCTCTCTCTCTCTCTCTCTCTCTCTCTCTCTCTCTCTCTCTCTCTCTCTCTGTATCCATCTATCTATATCAGCATACGCCCTGATCAAAGAGATGATGTCCAGTCGTCACAAATTACAAGCCTTCTTTGTGCAAGGAATTTTTTGTTTTATTCTGTACCGTTATTTGTAGATATTTGTTAACACGGGAGATGTTTCGTAATAAATTGGCCAATAGCTTACGTTAATGGCATTGTAGTGGTAACTTGGAATTACGAATTATCTACAATACAAGTGGGCCTCGAGGAGGCAACTAGACGTCGTAGGTCTACGAATTTAAGACCACGAACGAACTCGTTACCACACTCACTACCTGGATGCTTTACTAACAATCTGAAACTCGTTACCACACTCACTACCTGGATGCTTTACTAACAATCTGAAACTCGTTACCACACTCACTACCTGGAAATAACAATCTGAAACTCGTTACCACACTTACTACCTGATGCTACTAACAATCTGGAAACTCGTTACCACACTCACTACCTGGATGCTTTACTAACAATCTGAAACTCGTTACACACTCACTACCTGGATGCTACTAACAATCTGAAACTCGTTTACCACACTCACTACCTGGATGCTTTACTAACAATCTGAAACTCGTTACCACACTCACTACCTGGATGCTTTACTAACAATCTGAAACTCGTTACCACACTCACTACCTGGATGCTTTACTAACAATCTGAAACTCGTTACCACACTCACTACCTGGATGCTTTACTAACAATCTGAAACTCGTTACCACACTCACTACCTGGATGCTTTACTAACAATCTGAAACTCGTTACCACACTCACTACTGGATGCTTTTACTAACAATCTGAAACTCGTTTACCCCACTTACTACCTGTATGCTTTACTAACAATCTGAAACTCGTTACCACACTCACTACCTGGATGCTTTACTAACAATCTGTAACTCGTTACCACACTCACTACCTGGATGCTTTACTAACAATCTGAAACTCGTTACCACACTCACTACCTGGATGCTTTACTAACAATCTGAAACTCGTTACCACACTCACTACCTGGATGCTTTACTAACAATCTGAAACTCGTTACCACACTCACTACCTGGATGCTTTACTAACAATCTGAAACTCGTTACCACACTCACTACCTGGATGCTTTACTAACAATCTGAAACTCGTTACCACACTCACTACCTGGATGCTTTACTCAATCTGAAACTCGTTACCACACTCACTACCTGGATGCTTTACTAACAATCTGAAACTCGTTACCACACTCACTACCTGGATGCTTTACTAACAATCTGAAACTCGTTACCACACTCACTACCTGGATGCTTTACTAACAATCTGAAACAAGAGCTCCTGACTTCACCGGTCTGTGGAATCTCCAGGCTTCGAGTTGGAACATAGATAATAATATATATATATATATATATATATATATATTGTCAGTCGATGTATACTGCTGCGACACTCTAATATAGGTGTGTCATATCATAGTGATGGAAACATCTGTGTTCAATAAAAAAAAATACTAATTGTAGTGCCCCTTCTTAACTCCATAAGAATGATGACGCGATGTGGCAGTTTATTCTGGCTATTATTAGCCTAGACGATTATACTCGAATTACGATTGGTATATTCAAGTCAATGAGATAACTGATATGGGTAATACCCTGATAATTTCCACATAATCTTCTTAAGCTATATAAAACCGTTTAATGATAGCCACCATAAATTGTTAAAATGCGTCATGATCCTCATAGAGAAAACGATGATTAACGACTGTTATACTCTGCATTTAGATGACTACTTTAAATGTAGAATATCATGCTTGTAAGTAGGTGTATCTGTGCAGGGAAACATGCATTCCACCACACACACACACACACACACACGACAAATTAAAGCAGAGATATCTCGTAACTAAATATGATATTTCTTAGACATAACAATTACAATAATGAGAAGATTGATTGCAAACTTGATTTTCAACATTCAATAATTATTTGTAGCAACTTTAGGAATATCTTTGTAAACCGATAATTTACAAAAGAAGGGTTTCAGGATGATACGAACCATAATACAGTACTGTGTGCCAGATTAATGTGTGGGAACTTCAGGGTATGGGATGTGCGATAAGGTTACTTTAGGCTTATCCTATTAGCTTTATATTATTAATTTAACAAATTCAACTCTCCGTCTTAGACTAGTTGCAATATCATTCACATTTTGTAATGGATATCTAATGCTATGCAATCGTAATTACACATCTGTTTTAAACATAATAATTTATTTTATTTTTTAGTAAGGTAGTCAGAAGTTGGCCTCTCACCTCCCTCCCTTCCTACCTTAGCCACAACCTCTCGTTTCCCACCCTCCCCTACCATCGTTCGCCACTCTCTCTCCTCCCCCATCCCTTACCTGCTACCCACCCCTCACCACTGTTACCAGATAATTTATAAATACTATTTGTGCTGCCACCTATTGCGTGTCCTGCACGGAATTGTCCGGAACTGTACATGTGGTAGAAATATGAAAGCCATAGGTGCAGTCGTTTCGCTGCTACGATTTTCTTCCGGCGAGTCCGTATATATACGGACCTGGCACTGGGCGTGACAAGACCCTAGTCCGTATATATACGGACCTGGCACTCAGGGGGATATAATGCTGGTTCGCTATCGCTTGCCAGGAAGATATCGATACTTGGATGGGGATAAACGTCTTAAACCAGTTGGCTGAATGGGGCTGAATGGATACAAACCAGAGAAAGAGAAAAACAAAACAGGTGAACCCCCCACGAGAGGTGCATAGAAAAAAGGGTTGACAGGTTCACTATAGGCCTAATCATTTTTTTTTACCCACCTCGCCGAAGGTGCTCTTTGGCCTCGGCAGGTGTGTCTTGAGCATTCCGCGACGTCGCAAGGCCCTTCGCATGCCTCGTGCGGAGCATACCCCTGGCGGGTATACTCTCGGCGAGTACTTGTGCGCACGTCGACGACTAATCGACGAGGAAACCGCCGATGACTCTTGTGCATCGTCGATGTTCTCAGACCATCTGAGAGCATCGGCGAGCTGCCATGCAGCGTTGCAAAGTTTTTTTTTGTGAAAAACCCTCCGCGATGTCGTCGATGATCCCCGGATCATTCTGCAATGTTCGACGATGCTTGCGAGGGCAACGAACCCTCGTGAGTCCTCGTCCCAAATTTTAAACAAACCGAACATTTGCGACGACCCGCGAGGGTCCACGCGAGGCCGGGCGAAGCATGCGATTATGATGCGAGGGTATACGTTTATTGTCCGACATGTCACAAATATGGGTGTCGCCGGTGAAAATCGGCGATTGTATACATCGGCTTCCAAACCAATCTGAATATCTCTGAAGTTTAAAATAGTTGTTATAGTTTCGAAATCTGGCCTTGTTCATAATAACGGAATGAATAGTCTTGGTACGATGTTGCCAATGTAGCGGCTACCGTTAGATCCAGCGAACCACTTCCGTCACTTCCATCTAGCGACATCCAGATGTGATGAATTCTAGCGATATTCAAGTTATTTTCACCATTTTAAGGTATTGTAGAGATGTTTTGATTGTTAAAGATTAATCTAGATACTTCAACATATTTGTTTCTAGAGGCATACAAGTTGTTAGTGTCTGTGGACTATCTAGCGACTTTTCAATTCTATTCTAGCATACATTTGTGCTTTAGTTTATCTTGTAATGTTTTCTAATTTTACCATCTTTCTCCAGAAGACTTCCTACATGGTATAGTGTATTGTTATATTGATAATTAAATATTATATAGGGCTATTTTAAGTTGGCTGATAATTAGGAAGCAGTAATATACTGGACGATGAGAATACTGTATGTAAACATGACTCGGATTTCACAGATTTTTTTTGGCATTTTCTGCCAAAAGCCCAATGGCTAATCAGTGGTGGTAACGAAAAACGCAGCTATATACTTAAAGCCCGAATCGGATTGACTTCTCACTTCCTCAAACCAGTGGAAAAGCAGGTTTGAGTTGGATTGATATTCGACACATTAAATGGTGTAATATGACACCTTTTCCAGTCTATCTGAGATAGTGGGGGTGCTTGAAAACGCGGCTTTTTACTAAAGACGTGTTTTCAAGCACCCCCACTATCTCAGATAGACTGGAAAAGGTGTTTTATTACACCATTAGGGTGTCGAATATCAATCCAAGTCAAAGCTGCTTTTCTACTGGTTTGAGGAAGTGAAAAGTCAATCCGATTCGGGCTTTAAGTATATATCTGTAAGCAAGTCACCATATTTCATTGGCAAGTGTACAACAAATATATCTATCTGAATGAAGTCTTAAATTAGCCCAAACATACGCCAAAGTAAAGTAATTCACGATCATTCGAAATTGGGCTTTTGTGTATTTCTCCTTTTACAAGTAAGTTTTTATACTTATGAGAGTGTGCGAAATATAAATATCTTCTAATATATAACTAGTAACCCCAAAAGGTTCACCAAACCCAAATACGCGAAGCGTTGCTGTCGTTCTTAAAAAAAAAAAAAAAAGCAACACCTTGCGTAAAAGATTCCAGGACGAGCTCCATAGAAACTGAAACTGAAACTGAAACTGCGTTCGCTTGAACGATCTCTGCGAAAGGAATGCATTTTTTATTAAACGCTATAAGTAGCGTATTATGTGAAAGTTTTTTAGACTTAATGGAACTGAAATTGTCTACAGACTTCCAAACCAATCTGATGATCTCTGAACATTGAAATAATTGTTATAGATTCGAAATCTGGCCTTGTTCATAATAACAGAATGAATAGTCTTGGTACGATGTTGCCAATGTAGCTGCTACCGCTAGATCCAGCGAATCACTTCCATCACTTCCATCTAGCGACATCAAGATATGATGAATTATAGCGATATTAAAGATATTTTCACCATTTTAAGGAATTGTAGAGATTTTTCGATTGCTAAATATTGTTCTAGATACTTCAACATATTCTATTTAGTGACATACAAGTTTTTAATGTCTGGGGTCTCTGTTTTCTAAAGAGTCAGCGAGGTTACAATGTTTTCGGTCTGTTTTCTAAAGCGTCTTTGCAATTTTGATGTTTTCATATGGTAAAATATGGCTTAACCCGTGGAGCCCCGGCTAGTTTTGTAATGTTTGCGCACCAGAACCCGGCCGGTTTTCAAAAAATGGTTTTATTCCAGAAACAATAGCGAATGGGTTAGGAATGAAGGAAAAACCACGAAAAACCGCTCAAAAAGCTTAAAAAATGGTCCTACAGGGCCCCCAAAAACGGATTTTACAAGAGTAAAAAATTGAAGGCAATTATCCCAAAAAAACAGGTTATTGCGCGCTCGCGCGCACGCACGTGGACTTTGAGAGTTTTCAACCATCGGCACGGTTGCGTGGGATACGTACACAGTTCCCATACAAATCTGAGCCCTCTTGAGTGGCTACACCTGAGGTTACGGTCGGCGCAATTAGGCTGACGCGCCAGGCGCGTCTCTGGGGCTGTGCGTTACATACATCGCCGACGCGTCAGGCGCGTCGCTGGGGCTGTACGGGTTAAACATCATACAACAAATAATTATGTCCATTAACCCGGCAGCTGCCGGGAGACTCTTAGCCTCTGGGCTGCGCATAGGGTGTAGTATACACCATTCGCCTGTGTGGAGGTATTTATACTGTTTCCTGACTAAAATTGTTATTTTACCATAAATATCATTAATACTTATCCATATGCGCCTATTTTACGTTTAATATGAAGATAGTAACATGTTACAACAATAAAACAAGTAGGAAAAGTGTTTGGATGGTCAAAATCGCGAATTGAAAATTCGTCAGTAAATTCTACTACCCGCCAAGCGAGTGGTTTTACCCTAAACGACCTTGTTTCCATGCTCTTTCTCATGCATAAACAACAGCCAGAGCGTAATACAATTATGTATCCCTGAAAGGGCATAAATTGAGCTTTCCAATGACACCAGAACCATCCTTCTACGACCAGGCGTTCTCTTGCAACGATCGTGCAAGACGAGTGCAAAATCCCTAAAATACGGTAATTTCCTTACATAATTCCCTGTGTAGCGAGGCAGTGAGTGTGGGTGTGTGTGGAGTAAACATCAGTAGTCGCGCGGGACCCTTGCCGAGCGGTCATGAGCCGACCTACGCTCGTCTCTCTCTCAGAGCCATTATTGCTCCAAAATTGCACACAGACTTAAGTCGTGCCCCGCCACATAGTCCTTGGTTCTCTAGCCCGACTTAAGTCTACCCCCGCTAGACAAGGGTTAAAAAGCTCGAAATCCTGAAAATACCATTAAATATTAAAGTGTATTTACTCAACATCCCTTCATAAGCCAGTGAAATGTTATTAGTGAAAACCCATCGGAATTATTATTATTTTTTTATGTTTTCCAAACTTTTCCGGTATTTCTAAAAACGTTATATAGCGAACTTTGAAATTAACAGGCTCAGTAACTACTGATCGTACGAGGATCGTACATATATAAATGGAAAGAGCGTAAAATACTCTACAACCTCCCAAAAGCTGTATCTGCTACTCTGCCATGTTCCTGCGTAAAATATTGTAAACCAAAATAGAAAGTTAAACATTTTCACCAAATTACCTTAGACTTTCACATGTTTTTCTCAACACCTGTTTTGTCGCACTTTGGGATCTAATAATAAATGTATTATTGGGCCTCTAGGACTGTTTTATATACCATTGGAAAGCGCGTGAAATGCTCTATAAAGCTATTGTCTCATTTGTTTGCATTTGAGACACAGCCCCTTGGCATAGGTAGCTAACCACCGAGTACAGAATCATTACTTAATTTCTGAGTCACCTAATTCTGCAATTATATAAACAAATAAAAAAACAAAACAATAGAGTTGTAAAACCACCTGTCCTGGGTTGTCTGATCCCTCTGAAAATATTATACAGTGCTTGGGTTTCGAACTATTCGACTTCAGGATTTTTGTTTAATTTTCGAGCTAATTTCCACCCTAATTCAGGAACTAATTGACCTAGAATAAAAAACAACAAACAAAAAGTCCTTGTTACATCATCCTCTGTACGTGTGCGAAATCTCATTGAAATCGGACAAAGTTCAGTGTCACCCCCTATTAAAAAGCGGCCGGTCCCCTTAAGAGGTTTTACTGGGCGACTGCCGGGAGACTCTTAAGATTCTAGGCCTAATGAAAACATTTAAAACACCCCAGTGGCACTTTAAAAAAATTGTGTTTAAGTGAGATAATTTCCCTCCATACCTCCAATAATTCCTTTGCATGTGTCAAAGTCCCCTCCTTGCCTTCTTCCCCCCCCCCCCCCACCCCCTTTCAATTATCACCTATTTTCCCTACTATTCCCTTATTCATTGGTATATTTTCATGTCACCATCTCCAGGCCGGTTCCATTGTGTTGTCATGTGACTAGCGAGTGTGTTGCGTAAGGTAGGGTGTGGGTGAATGAATCAGTCAAGCTTGAGGCCTCGCGAGGGTAGGGTCTGGCTCGCTCTGCTCCACAATTCATGAATGGACCGGCCGACTATAATTCGCGATTTTGACCATCCAAACACTATTCCCACTTGTTTTATTGTTGTTACATTTTACTATCTTCATATTAAACATAAAATAGGCGCATATGGGTAAGTATTAATTATATTTATGGTAAATTAACGATTTTAGTGAGGAATTAATCAGAATATCTACGCACAGGGGTATGGTGTATACTACAGGGGCTGCGCAGCCGAGAGGTTAAACGGAGATAATTAGATACAGGAAATATTTACCTCTGGCAAAAACCACATATTTTCCTTGTATTTTTTGTTTTATTTATTTATCTATTTAATTTTTTTTTTTTTTGTGGGAGTGGCCGACTCGAGATGGTGTAGATGGGGGAGGATGTGCTCAAGTGCGTGACAGGGGTACAAAGGAGTACAAAGGAGTACAAAGTACAAAGTTACAAGTGAAGTGTGTGGTGGCGTTTCCCCTCCTTTTGTGGTACGGCTGGGCTGCATTGGGTTACATTCGACCAGGGTTCGTCCGCCAATCGGGCAGTGTTCTTTGTATTCGTGCAGCATTTGTCCAGCATTCGCTCAGCCAAAAAACCGTTAAATTTTTGAAATGTCATAACATCGGGCATTGTTTGTCCAGGCATCGTGTAGGTCGGTCTGCATTCATGCAGCGTTCGGTGTACGCTGTGGCGCGTTCGTTTTGCATTCGTTTTGCATTCTTTCTGCATTCTTTCTTGTCACAGTTCGGCCACCTTTTTCGGAAATGGGCTGCATTCGGGCTCCGGTTCAGCTATGTGTGATGTCCCCTTTAGTCAGCATCTCCTGGGCTTTTGTTACATATATTATCATAATTGAACTTCTGAAATAGTTTGTCCAGTATGATATCATAAGTAGGGATGTCACAAAAGTAACTGACTTCATATGAATATGCAGTTTAACTCTATATTACTGCAATTTAGAAATGAATATGGTCAAAATGCCCAGAGGGGAAAATACACTCTTTAATCATATTTTGTTTCTTATTTACACTTAAGTAAAAATCAACTTTTGACATCGAAAAAAAAATATTTTTTATATTTTTTTTTTTTATTTTTTATTTTTTTTTGGCCCCTGGGCCATGCAAAATCTCAGTCCTCTACCTCCCCTCCTTCCCCACTTTCCTCCTCTCCTTCAGTTATCACCTATTTTCCCTGTTATTCCCTTATTCTGAGGTATATTTTCGTGCTAACATTAGAAATCCGATTGGAGGGTGTGGTCATCACTGATAGCAAGCGAGTGCAAGAGAGAGAGAGAGAGTATCGATCGACTGTGTCTCAGTGGCCTTGGGGGAAATTGGCGGGAAAGCAGATTGCCTCACCCATACATTATACAACTCGCGGGCTATATCTCCGATTTTGACCATCCAAACGCTGTTTTCACTCGTTTTATTGTTGTTTCAGGTTAATACCTTTATAATCAACCCATAATAGGCGCATATGGATAAATATTAATGCTATTAATGGCACAATGAATATTTTAGTGACGGAAACACCTCAAATACGTCAGCACAGGGGGACGTTTCCAATTACCCCCATGCGCACTTCAGAGGTTAAGTAAGAGTTCCGATAATCTAATAAACAATCTTGCGCAGGTTTGTGTGTTTACAGTATGTATGTAAGGTACGGGAAAAATAACAGAAGAGGAGGAAGACATAAACACCGATAGGCCGAATAAAAGAAAACGGAAGAATGGGAAGATGAGAACGAGAGGACAGACAAAAAAATGGAGGAAGAGAAGGAAGACACGACTACACAGATAAAACACCGTGATTGAGCAATCTCCAGCACGCCACTCCAAACACCACATGACTAGCTCCCACCCGAAGAAGCATAAGAAACATAAACAGAAAAAATCAAAGAAGGAGCGCGACAGCCATGACCAGGCAAAGAGTGGAAGCGACCCCAGCCCCGCCAAATTCAAACAAGAGCGTGCGGGTCTTTCTCGCTCCAGCCCACATCACCCGGGTTGTGCCAGTGCAATGAGGGTCTACCTCACACTCCCTTAATGAGACTCCCCCCATTGTCATCCCTCTTCCCCGTAGATCTCCTCCCTGGATCGTCACTGCCAATCTCAAGACATGCCAGGCCGGATCGAGGAAGGGTAGACTGGGTGAGGCCGGAGTAGCTGCCACCTCCGGCACTGGTCATAGGGTACAGTCATCCACTAGCACAAAATAATATCCCGGTCTAAATACCACTTGATCGTACACTGGTACATGTATCTCTCGGTAGTGACTTGGAGCTTCCTATACTGTTCTAGGCCTCAAGACAGTTAGATTCCTGCAAAAATCGGTAGTGCACTGGCATGAGCCCGGTCTAGCTCGTCGCATAGCTCCTGAGTAAGCCTACTACCTCGGCACTAGCTAGAGTGGTTAACTTAACTCAATTCTTGAACTTTAGTTTGCAACAGGTACACTGGTATCCTTGCTGTCGGCTAAACTCAAGCCCTGGGTTTGCTACCCAAGCTTCCACGAAACTATTAGGTGGGTGCACACTGGTGTAAGTGCCTAATGCCCCTTTCACACATACAGGACTAGGGTGCCGCATGCAGCAGAGTAGCTACTCTGCTGCATGCGGCACCCGAGTCGGCACCTAGTCCTGACCATGCGGCTGTAGTCTGGTGAAGTCCTGGCAATGCGTGTCAAGTCGTGGCCCCAGAACAAAATGTTTGTGAGTTTCAAAATTTGGTCCAGACTTGAGATTTGTCTGGTGGATGCGGGGAGTAGTCTGCGCTAGTCGTCACTAGTCTTCTGTATGCGGCTGTAGTCCTTGAGTATAGCGTAGCGAATTGTGTGTCATGTGTAGCATAAATACTACAGCCACATACACCAGAATACAGCCGACAGACACGAGTACAGCCGCATAGGTCTACTTCCTTTCCTCCGCCTTCTCTTTCCTTCTCCTCCTCTCTGCTTCTCATTCTCCTCCCTCCCTCCCTTCTCCTCCTCTCTGCTTCTCATTCTCCTCCCTCCCTCCCTTCTCCTCCTCCTCTCTTCTTCTCATTCTCCTCCCTCCCTCCCTTCTCCTCCTCCTCTCTGCTTCTCATGCTCATCCCTCCCTCCCTTCTCCTCCTCCTCTCTGCTTCTCATTCTCCTCCCTCCCTCCCTTCTCCTCCATCCCTTCTTTTCCTCCTCTCTCCCTTCTTTTCCTCCTTCTCCTCCTGTCTTCGTTCTTTTCCTCCTTCTTCCTCCCTTCTTCTCCTCCACCTCTTCCCTCCCAAGGGATCACTACCTCCCTACTACCCCCTGGCCCCTGTTCTTCTCTTCCTACTCTCTTCCCTCTCATTAACCCGCTGAGTGCCAGCCAATTTTGACGGTGTGCTTCTGCCAGTGCCAGAGTTTTTTTTTTTTTTTTTTGGCTAAATCTATCAAGTTGGGAGAGAAAGGAAGGATAATGGTAAAAAAAAAACTCCCCTCGCCAGAAATCAGGTCCCCGATGGTCCCGAAAGTAGCTGAAAAGACACTATAGACTACAGAGATTTTTATGGTATCGGAATGTATGGGTGGGAGGGTGGTGGGAGGGTGGTTTTGGGGTTGGTGGGGGGAAGGTAGAAGGGTAATTGACTTGTGTTACACATAATTATGAAGCCGATTGGTGAGGTAGTTTCGCCACCACGGATTTTCCTTTTCTTCGTACGGATACGCTGGAAGTGGGTGGTGGGAGGCAGTTGGGGGTGTGGTGGGGGGAAGGCAGAAGGGTAAGGGACTTGTCACACAAATATGGAACCGATTGGTGCAGTCGTCTCGCCGCCACAGATTTTCCTTTTTTTTCCTTCTGACGGGACCGACAGTCAGCGAGTGGGTGAGAGGAGGGATTTGGGATTTTTGTGATGGGTAGCCAAAAGGGTAAGGTACATGTGATAAAAATATGAAAGCCATAGGTGCAGTCGTTTCGCTGCTACGATTTGTTTTCGGCGAGGACGTAGTCGACTGTAATGATGTCCACCCCTGGTCGAGCGCCCTTTATAATATTATACCTCCGTTGGCCACAGAACCTGTATGTGTCGGCTATATGCGAGTGTATGCGGATCGACTCTGAAGTCGATCGTCTGAAGTCTTATAGATGCGGGTGTAGTCGGCATGTACAAATGACCGTTATTTCCATTGTCGGTTCGAGTCTCAAGACTTCTCCGGAGTCAAGACGACAACGTCGGCTGTATGCGGCTGTAGTCTTCTGTAGTCTGGTGAAGTCCTTTGGATGCGGCATTACCGAGCCAGCTCCACCAAGTCGGGGGAAAAAACGCCACGACTAGCTACCGTACTCTGCTGCATGCGGCACCCGAGTCCTGTATGTGTGAAAGGGGCATAAGAGATTCGTTGGCTCTCCCTGAACTTAGGTAAAGGAAGTTTTCCAGGCCTAAGGACGACTCCCCTAGCTAAGAGAGGAATTGTAAAGTATCCAGGGCACTGGTGCACCTTACTTTGCAAGCTCCTCAACTCAGGCTTAGGCCCAGACAAACCAAAAGGCACAGGTCTATAGGTAAGCCAAAGCCCAAGTATAGGCATTGCTAGATACCGGCACAGGTCGGAGTATCTAGGAATCCTTTCCGAGCTCTACCCAGACCTCCTGGAGGATGCTGCCGGAGAGCCACCCCCCTATACCCAGAAGTTGCAGGACGAACCAAGGACGAATCCATATATGTTGGCCCACGCCGCAAGAACACAGTGTTAGCTTGTTTATTATGGTCTGTGACTCTTCGGAGGCTACGTACGTTAACCCCTATTGTACCATAGGGTACTAACATAAAAGTCCCCCCCCCCCCAGTCCCAAGCAATGTGGCCAAATTGGCAAGTTATAACAACCTCCCACCTCAAAAGATGGAGGAATACTGCCTCTCCCAGCCTGTAGAGGCTTGGATATAAGCTGAGAAGTGTTGCCAACTCTAGAGCAGTGCTCAAACGTCGTGGTACCACGTACTGCCTGATACTGGCAGTTACAAGGATCGTACATTACTGACGGCTCTCTGTCGTCGCTGGGACTGGGGAGTGATTTATCTATACTGACGGCTCTCTGCCGTCGCTGGTACTGGACGGGTTAATACTAAATATTTATAGCCACTCACACCCACAGTGGTATATGTAAATTCAATACCAAGTGACAGTACACCTCTTTCTATGCCAAGTGACTCAGTGATTATTACTTATTTTCCATTTATATACGTATGGGTAATTTCAATGTGTAATACGTGTTCAATAAATGCTTCGGTGACTTTAAAATATCTATGAGCGAAGACTCCTAAAAGTGCGCTGTTTAGGACAAAGTGATCCAATATAATTATATTCTCAACCATAAAGAGACGTTCATAATCCTACGTGTGTTTTTTATTCATGACTCTGATTTGAAGGAGCCATAAGACATATGGTATAATATTGCACCCTAGCTCCCGGGTATGTAATTCTAAGTATAACATTTCATGTTGTTTTTGTGTATTTATTTGTATGTGAACCATTAGCATATAAGCCATACTTATGTCATTCTACTTGAATATAATAATTATAAACTTACTACTGTGTTGTTCTTATGACTCTACATATTTTTATGTGTGTTTAGGTATGACTTCATTATCTACTCAATTGAGATAGGATCCACGTTTCACTCAGTAAACCCAGCAAAAAGTCTGGTTTAACAATATGGTTTCACTTATGAACTGGGTCCAACTTGACTTTTGTCATTGCCGTTAAACATACTTTAATTGACACAGAGAACACATCGTCTCCGTCTCCCTAAGTGTAGCTAATCCGTGTTTTCTGTAATTAATTAGTAAATAAAACAGGAAATTTTTAGTGTTAAGGACTGACAAAGGAGTCAGATAAATACAGTATCACAGTCAATAAATACGCTCGCAAATACACACCTTCATCAACAAAGCTTCCCAGAATTTTGGGCCTGTACCAATAGGTCAATTCGAATTATATGTACATACAGAATTAATTATATTATGCCGAATTACTCAATGGATTAATATAATGATGTCGGTAGCCAAGTGGCATTTTTCTAACTGAATTATTGACTATAATACAACACTATGATACGAAATGTATAAAATATTTGGTCAACTAATAACATTATACCCGTTATCCAAATAATATAATGGTGAAAAAAGCGATTTTTTTTTTTTTTTTTTTAAGCAAATACAGTTCACCATTATTTTCGGTTCAAATAAATATTGATAGGTCTTAGTTGATGTGCTTTTAACTTGGAAATAATTGTTTTATATATATAAAAGCATACAACAAACAAAATGTCTCCAAAATAAATTAACAGTGAAAAAAAGAAAGTAAATTTTAGATCTTTTCTCAGTGTGTTCGTCTGCGCTGGCTTCCGTGTGACGTCATAGTTTGACAAGACTTTCCAAGTTGGAGGTGCTAGTTGGAATTCGAGAATCTGGTGAGTTTACTTGTTAGAGTGTATATACAGAAATTTGGGCGAGGTATCCAGCCTGGCCTCGGCCTGGTACAACTGCCTACAGATAAATGTGGTACAAATATAATTGAACAATAATGACAAGCTGACAAAATCAATTGAAACATTCCTTTTAAATACATGACCAAGTCAGTGTTTTCCCTCAATGTTCACTGCTTGAAGGTTATCATACATAAATTAATTTATGCTGGTGGTTGTTGATGTTGTTGTTAATCCCCAAGCTGTCTGGCCGAGCAACCCTAAGGCCAAGGCCATAACCGAGTGCCCCCACAGAGCCCTCCCAGCCAGGGCTGCCAGAATGCGGAAATACGTCACCAAACGCGGAATTTAAAGTGTGGGAAGACGAAGTGCGGAAATTGTATTCCGAATTTCCGTATTATCCAAATAATTCGGAATATTCATTTCTGCGCAAAGTGAAATTAATATATAATGTTTAATACGGTTCTAAGTACCATTTATGTGTTCAATAAAACATTATATAATGTACAGTAAGTAGCCTATATAGTTTCCATGCCACTCAAAACAAATATAAAATATACCTGTTACTATATTGACATACAAGTATTTATATAATTGAAATTTGAGTGTAGTATCTTAGCAGTTTCATAAGAAGGTGAATTAACTACTGCATAACAAGGAACTCTCCTAATTCAACAATACTATTTTTTTCTGTCATAAATACAATCTCAGAGAGAGACGGAACATGTGCAATATAGAATGTACTAGGTTTATAGTTAATATGAGTACATATAATTTATGTATATATACATACATAATTATAGACTATTGTTTTGCTTGAGTATACAGTATAGAACATGTGACGCCTGCAGCTTAGCAGAACGCCACGTGGGCTCAGCCGCTCGCTTGGCCACTCGCTAACACTCGCCAGGGCAATGAATTTGGCTACTGTCTATCTACAATGTTGTACTTTCTTTCTTGTGAATCGTCATGTCACAGGCAGTACAGAAGTGGTCGTTATTTTCGTCTGTGACAATGCATTATATTTTATATCATCAGTTATAAGTTTAATGTATAAGACTGAATGATACAGCTAGAGAGTGTGAGTGAGTAAGTGCAGGAGGCAGAGGGTAGTACGCGTAGTGTTACGTGTTGTCTCGGTGACGTCATCCCACGGCCGGGACCTCTGAGTGGCTGGCCGCCTTGCCGCCCTCCTGCCGTGGCGGGAAGTGGTCCCCCCTCACTCCCTGCTGCCTTTGTGCCTTCCTTGATCAGAGCTTGCCTGACCAGCATACCCTTCACACCTCCCTTGCCACCTGTCCCCGACTTCCACCTATAGAACACTTTCTCTCTCTCTCAACTTCTTACCTCTTATTCTTCTAATCTATTTAACATCATAACTCCCCTTTGGTTCTGCACGATTTCATATATCGGCCATCGTATTATATGCTGAAGCTCTCAGATATTACATGTTTAGTTAGACATTTTGGAGGGGTTAACATTTTGTCTGTAGAGGTTTGACACAATCGCGGTGTCTCCCTACCTATTTCTTGGTTGTCTGCTGGGCTATTTAATGCTAGACTGGGGTGAGGCTATTGTTGTTGTGATTTCCGATGTGTACCAGGTTTTGTTGAACTTGTACAATCGTAACGGATACGTGGGAAGCCTAGGTTGTCTTTCTGACTTTGAACCTTGTGAGTTTAGCACTGTTGCGATTGAGGGCTTTTGCCTCTGCCACCCAACACTGTGCTAACTCGTTTTGCTTTGACTTTGAGAGGGTCGCCAGGAGAGAACCAGATACTAGCGATCTGGATCTCTCAAGAGAGCACCCCGTCATTTAACGTAATTTGGCCGCACAGTCTTAAGGACCTCGCTAGGCTACGAGCCGCTTCCTCAGCCATTGTTTCCTAGCCTACGACATCCCAGCTAGACTTTATTCGCCTAGCAGACACCCGATTAGGATTATAAACTCTTATGTTATGTATGCAGCATTTTTATTCACGTTGATTGTAAGCCTTGGTTGTTGTTGAGTTGCACAACCCGAGCAGACTTTTGCGTTGCCTGAGGAAGTACTTCTTTTGTTGTTGGAGATAATACTATTGTGCATTTATCGTTATTCCCGTGCCAGTTAACACTGTATGTCCATACACTTGTCATATCTTGTTCCTGCTTTATATATCAGTTCAAAATCAGATTCGATCATCTTAAGCAGCATCAGACTTTCTTCAGAAGATTCCTGTTCGATGCTTTAGGACTTTCATTCACTTTCCTTAATATAGGAGTGACAGTTTATTATTGTTTAGAGTAACTTTAATTATACCTTCTTCTTGTTTGCATTAAATCATTCCAGTGATTTAATTAAGCTCTCTATCTTTTTCCTTGTATACATTATTAACGTAATTGTATGTTGTTGTGATCAGGCTGTATCAGAGATCATCAGCCTGTAGTAATAGTGCATTTATACCGAGTTAGAGGATACCCCGCTATCGCAGATTTAACTCTGGAGGGTATAGGTGTTTTTGTGCGCCGGCATTATAAGTTCGAGAGTTGGATCTAGTGTTACCGTTGTGGCTGTGTGCCTTTCTAGTCCAATGATTAGGAGCCCTTGTTTCATACGAGTCCCGGTCGTAACAAATGGTTTGTTACAAATACTGCCAAAAGCCTTTCACTAGTTCTACCTTCGTGATAGGCGATGCAGCCCCGATGCGGTCTATGGTGTCGTCAACTCACGATAAGGTATAGGCGTCTGTCAGGGATAATTCACACCCACTCTTGCAATCAACACACACACTGATCTTGCCACTTAACTCCTTGCGACATATTATGTTCCAGTAAGTCCGAGGAGGCACTTGACAAGTATTTTGGGTCTTGAATTTGGCTCATGAGTGTTGTCGAAGCCTTAAATTTTTCGCGATTTCCTTCCACCAGAATGCTGTTTATTGTGATGTATCATATATCAATGGAAAGAGGAATATTTATAGTACATGATAACACAAAACAAAATGTAAATAAATCGAAATATGAAAGTGTAAATGAGTCTGGAATACAATTATTTCCCATGCAATTGTCTTCACACCGTCCTAGCTCTAAATTGTGAGTGATGACCATATATTTTTTTTTTGCTCAAATAATAGTATTGTTTCTCCTCTCTCCAAATCTGAAAACAGAAATTGTTTATCTTCAATAGTTCTCAAGCAGTGACCGAAAAAGAAAAAAAACTATGATTTTGATTTATATGGTTTATAAAAATTTCGATTTATTTCGTTGCTACGAAGTGTATGGTTTTAAATTTAGGCTGTATGAATACGGCAAATAATGCTGATGAGTATAAAACAAACTAGAAGTTCCTAGGACAAATAGTTTTTGCGTTATGAATATTTGAAATGAAGAGCCAAAATGCGAATATTTAAGCTTCACCCATCTCTGTTCCGGCGATGCTAGCCGGGTACCGAGCTGTTCCCCACCTCGTGGTTGCGTTATTTGCTCGGATACGTATATAACTGTATATATCACCGGAATCGGAAAATTGTGCTCTTTCCAATGGTGAAAACAAAAATAATATAGCGTAATTGGTTCGTGAGCTATGCGCAATTGTTTCCATGCATTGTTATTGTTATGAAAATATATGAGAATGTTTATACAGTTGTATATCTTTGCCACAATGTACAACACTTTTATATAATTTTCGTTGCCAATAATTGTATAATGTTCATAGGAGACATGTCAGTCATGAAGGTTGTCAATTTTA
>CM064486.1:54275000-54290000 GCA_032716605.1 Paralithodes platypus | reverse complement strand
CAAAGTCATACACGAAACCAGTCGTGGACTCTGCCAGGATGTACAGCTTGATGGCGTACTTCTTCGGCTTCATCGGGTTGTAGCACTTGAATGAAAGGCGACCCTTCCACCCAAGGCAGCCTTCGTCGATGGACACCTTCCTCTCCGGGACGTAGGCAAGCTTGAAGCCAGCAAGCAGGTAGCACATCACCGTGCGGATCTTCACTAGCCTGTATTTGGTCTGCTTGATGACTGCCTTGCTGTTGAACGTGTGGAAATTGCTCAGCAAGGCTTGGAACTTGGTGACCTGCATGGTCGTGCGAAACGTTGGATAATTATGGACTCCATCATTTAACCAGTAGTGACGCACAGTGGGGAGTTTGTTCACACCCATGAGGAAGTACAGGCCAAGGAATTTGGCCATGTCCTCCTCACTGAATGATGTCCACAGAGAACCAACGAATGAGGCATACGCGTTGGTCTCATTCACCAGGAACCTGAGCAGTTCTCTTGTAAAAAAGAGCTGGAAGAACTGCAGTGGTGTCACTGGTGCTGGAACCCGCAAGCCAGGGGTTCCAGTGAAAGGATCAGCGTTGGGGGTGAACGGGTCTGACGTCCACTCGTGATCCTCAGCATACACGGTGGGGGGGCGTGGAGGTGCACGTGCTGGGAGAGCACCACGTCGTCCGCCTGGACGACGTATGTAACCTCTGCGGCCCCTGGGCCTACCACCTCGGCCCTTCATGGGCCCAGATTTTCGGCGGGGAGGGGGAGGGGGGTCGTCTTCTGCGGAAGACGAAGGGGGTGGGGGTGATGGTGGATGTGATGAGGGTGATGGAGAAGGTGGTGTGGTGGAGTCAGGGCGTGTGGGTGATGGTGGATGTGATGAGGGTGATGGAGAAGGTGCTGTGGGTGGATGAAGTGGGGCAGGAGGAAGCCTCTGTGGAAGCTCCTCATCGATTGCCGCAGCAATCTCATCGTGCATGATTTGGCGATGTTCAGGCGGAAAAAACGCCATGTAGCGCGCCTCGCTGCCCCCGCTGTTACCCAAGGAGATCAGCGAGGGGGAGGCTACGTTAGGAGACAGGACATGTGATGGTGGGGTGTTCAGACTACCCACCGGCAGGAGTGAAGCCAGGATGCGGTGGCTGTCTGAAATGTTGCTGGCCGGTGATTCTACGTGAGGTAACAAGGGACCGCCATGCAGGGTGCGTCGTGAAGCAGGAGAAGAAAAAGAATAGAATGATGTGTGGAAGTCCGGGAATGGTAGTGGTGTGAAGACATGAGAGGATGTTGATGGTTGTGGTGAGAGTACATGAGTGGATGTTGATGGTAGGATGGGTGCTGGTAGGACGGGTGGGGATGGATGAGGTGGGGTGATGTGGACTGATTTACGGGCTAGGTGGACGGCTGGTGATGAGAGGTGGCGAGGTAGGACGACGGGTGATGATGAGCATTGGCGAGATGGGGTGGTGTGGAGTGATGTACGGGCTAGGGGGACAGGTGATGATGAGCAGTGGCGAGATGGGGTGGTGTGGAGTGATGTACGGGCTAGGTGGACGGCTGGTGATGAGAGGTGGCGAGGTAGGACGACGGGTGATGATGAGCAGTGGCGAGATGGGGTGGTGTGGAGTGATGTACGGGCTAGGGGGACGGGTGGTGATGAGAAGTGGCGAGGTAGAGCGACGGGTGATGATGAGCAGTGGCGATGAAGGGGGACGGGTGTTGCCGAGACGTGGCGAGGTTGGGCGACGACTGGAGTTTCTGGAGGTGGAGGAGGTGGAGTTTGTAGAGGTGGAGGTGGAGCTGGAGGAGGTGGAGGTGGAGCTGGAGTTTGAGGAGGTGGAGCTGGAGTTTCTGGAGGTGCTGAAGTGATAATCCTCCTCCTCTTCCCCCTGGGCGGTGGAGAATGGGTCAAACCATCATCTTCATCCGTCTCACCCGCCTCACCCGCCTCATCCGTCCACTCCTCTTCCTCGCTCCCCATGTCGTCCTCGCTCTCGCTCTCACTACTGGACATGTCCAGGATGGTATTAAGGACGGAGGCCAGCTGGTCCTCCGGGATGGGGCGTTTTCTATCCATGGCTGGCTAGATGCACAACAGAACAAAAACAAAGAAAAAAAAAAAATATATATATATATATATATATATATATCAATCTACAATTAGAAAAACAAAAATAAAAATAAAAATAACCCTCCACCCAAAAAAAAAATATATATATATATATATGGGGGGAGGGGGAGGGGGAGGGAGGGGAGGAGTATAATAATATATAATAAATAGATACTAGCCTAGAAATATTTATATGAGGGCAGGGGAAGAGGGGGAGGGGGGGGGGGGGAGGAGTAGAATAATAATATTTAATAAATAGATACTAGCCTAATAATAATATATATTTAGGTTAGATGGGGGAAGAGGGGGAGGGGGTATAATGGGGGAAGAGGGGGAGGGGGTATAATGGGGAGGGAGGGGGATGATGGGCATAATATAGATAAATACATAAATACGGATGATATTATATATATATGGGGGGAGCGGGGTATAATGGGGGAAGAGGGGGAGGATGTATAATGGGGGACGGAGGGGGCATAACTTAGATAAATACATAAATACGAATGATATATATATATATATATATATATATATATATATATATATCAATCTACAATTAGAAAAATAAAATAAAAATACAAAAATAACCCTCCCCCACCCAAAAAAAAAAAAAAAAATATATATATATATATATATCTATATATGGGGGGGGGGAGGGGGAGGGGGAGGGAGGGGGAGGAGGGGAGGGGGAGGGAGGTATAATGGGGAGGGAGGGGTATAATGGGGGGGGGGGGGTGGGGGAGGGGGGGGGAGGGGGCATAACATAGATAAATACATAAACACGAATTATATTTATATATAGATATTATATGGGGGAAGGGGGAGGGGAAGGGGGGAGGGAGGTAGGGGGGTATAATGGGGGGGGGGAGGGAGGGGGAGGGGGCATAACATAGATAAATACATAAAGATATATGGGAGTGGGGTATATGGGGGAGGGGGGAGGCATAACAGATAAATACATAAATACGAATGATATTATATATATTTGGGGGGAGGGGGGTATAATGGGGGAAGAGCGGGAGGGTGTATAATGGGTGAGGGAGGGGCAACTTAGATAAATACATAAATACGAATGATATATATATATATATATATATATATATATATAATAAAATAATATATAATAAATAGATACTAGCCTACTAATATATATATGTATATATGGGGGAAAGAGGGGGAGGGAGGAGGAGGGGGTATAATGGGGGAGGGGGGGGAGGGGAGTATAATGGGAGAGGGGGTATAATGGGGAGGGAGGGGGAGGGGGGTATAATGGGGGAGGGAGGTATAATGGGGGAGGGAGGGGGAGGGGGGTATAATGGGGGAGGGAGGGGGAGGGGGTATAATGGGAGGGAGGGGGAGGGGGATATAATAATATATAATAAATAGATACTAGCCTAGTAATATTATAAGGGGGGCAGGGGGAATGGGGGGGGGAGGGGGGAAGGGTGGGGAAGGGGGAGGGGGGAGATAATAATATATAAAATAATATATATAATATATATATATATATATATATATAATATATTTTTAAATCAAAAAAAAAAAAAAACAAAAAATAAAAAAAAATAAAAAATAAAAAAAATATATATATACTGTATATAGGAGAAGAGGGAGGGAGGGGGAGGGAGGGGGAAATGGAGGGGAGGAGGGGAGTAAATAATTCATTATAATGGGGAGGGGGAGGGATGTAAGGGGATTATAAATAGGATAATAACAGATAAATAAATATCTATATATTATAGATATATAATGGGGGAGATGTAATACATGTAATAATAAAAATAAAGAGGGAGGCTGACAAATGAAATAGATAAATATAATAATAAATATAATATTATAATATATTATTATAAAATAATAATATAGAAAATAAAATAAAACAAAATAAAAAATAAAATATATATATAAAAAAAAGAAAAAAAATAATAGATATATATATAAAATATAAGGGAGTATAATTCAGTACAAAAAAAATAATGGGAGATAATAGGGGAGGGAACAGCAACATAATAATAATATAAACCAATACGAGTTCTCCTTTATATAAAAATTATATTAAAAGTGGTATATAAAAATGCAAAATATTAAAATATAATAATTATATTAATTTATATAAAAAAAATAAATAAAAATATAAAAAATAACACCAACAAAATAAAAATAAAAAAAAAAATATAAAATATAAAATCTGATAAAATTAAAAAAATAAAATATTTATATCCTCTCTATAAAATGGATAATAAAGGACAATAATATATCTATAATTGAACAGGGAGAGACAAAAAAATACAGAGTCTATTGGGGTATTGGGGAGGAAAAACATAAAAATAAACGAATCTATTATACATTATTCTTTATACATACAGAATACATAAAGGGGAGAAGATAATATAGAGGGGGGGGTAATTAATATGATAATACGATCTCTTGATTTAAATATAAAATTATATATATTATAATATAAATATTATCTAATAACTCCCCCCCCCAATATATATATAGAAAGAGGGGAGGGGAGGGATATAAGGGGAGGGAGGGGGTATAATGGGGGAGGGAATAAAACTAAATATATAATAAATATTATATATTGTAGCTATATGGGGGAAGAGGGGGAGGGGGTAGAATGGGGGAGGTAGGGAGGAGGGGGGGTATAATGGGGGAGGGAGGGGGAGGGGGATATAATGGGGGGGAGGGAGGGGGAGGGGGGTATAATGGGGGGGGGGTAGGGGGAGGGGGAGCGAGCATAAACAATACATATAAAGACATAAAACGAATTATATTATATATATTATATATATATATATATATATATATATTTAGATTATATATATATATATATATATATATAATATACTACCGATTATATCAATCTACAATTAGAAAAAAGAAAAACACTAAAAAATAAACCTCTCCCCCAATGTTTTTATATATTATAATTATACTATATATATATATATAATATTATATATAATATATATATATATTTAGGGGGAGGGGGAGGGGAGGGGAGGAGTATAATAATAATATATAATAAATAGATACTAGCCTAAAATAATATATCTTGAGGCTATATGGGGGAAGAGGGGGAGGGTAAATGGGGGGAGGGAGGAGGAGGGGGGGTATTAAGGGGGAGGGAGGTTTAATAGGGGAGGGGGGGTGGTATAATGGGGGAGGGAGTATAATGGGAGGGGGGTATAATGGGGGAGGGGGTTATAATGGGGAGGGAGGAGGAGGGGGGCTATAAGGGGGGAGGCGAGGTATAATGGGGGAGGAGGGTATAATGGGGGAGGGGGGGGTATAATTGGGGAGGGAGGATATAATGGGGGAGGGGGGTATAAGGGGGGGAGGGGGGTATAATGGGGGAGGGAGTGGGAGGGGGATATAATGGGGGAGGGAGGGGGAGGGGGATATAATGGGGGGGGGGGAGGGGGAGGGGGAGGGGTATAATAATAAAAATTAAAAAACATAGTATATACAAGAGGCAAGTTCTAGTGAGGGGGGGGTCTGTAGGGGAAGGGGTCACTCAGGTCAACTCAGGTCCAGGCTCCGATTGGAGGTGTGAAAGCAAGGGAGTGGTATTCTCTAAGGTGTGAAAACCACCACAACTACAATCACCATCACCAACCACAACCACCACCAACACCACCATCATCACCACCACAACTACAATCACCACCACCAACCATAACCACCACCAACACCACAACTAAACACCCACCAATCACAACTACCATACAACACCACCACAAACTACCACACCTTAACAGCACCACCACAAACAACCACTGTGTTGACAGAAATGTGGATGGCATATATATACAGTACGGTATAATATCTATTATATAATAATTTATATATAATTATATATATATAATATATATATATATTATTATATATATTATATATATAATATATATATATATATAAGAATAGGGGGAAGGCGGGGGGAGGTGGGGTATAGGGCAAAAAAAAAAAAAAATATATAAAATATAATATATATATATATATATATATATATATATATATAAGAGTTTGTGATGGGGGGACATTTATGTTGGGTATAATAAATAATAATCCTCCCATAATAATAATCATTAATAATAAGAATAATAATTCTAATATCATAAAGCAAAAATATAAATGAAAAAGACAACTATAAATACTTTGTATGGGTGATCCCATACACAGGAAGAAAAGGTATAATAATACTTAAAAATAATAAAAATAATGTAATAGGCTATAACAAAAATAATAAAAATAATAAAATGGGGTGGTGGTGGAGATGGTGGTGGTGTGGAGATGGTGGTGGTGGGTGGTGATGGTGGTGGTGGTGGTGGGTGGTGATGGTGGGGGTGATGGTGGTGGTGGAGATGGTGGTGGTGGTGGTGGAGATGTGTGGTGGTTGTGGAGATGGTGGTGGTGTTGACACAAATAGGGTGGGGTTCATTTTCTGACCTGACCCACGGTCAGAAAAGGGACTGACCCTATTGGTGTCACACCACCCAACCACCCATCTCAACCCAACTACCACCCCCATGCGCCACCATCTCACAACCACCATCTCCACCACCACCACCACCCCGACCATCACCACCACACCATCATCACCAACCACCAAAAAAAAAAACCATCAACAACCTCACCATCTCCACCACCACCATCAATCTCCACCACCACCAACACCAAATCCACCACCCACCATCACCATCTCCACAAACCACGACACACCACCACCACCACCGACATCCCACCCCACCATCACCAACGACCACCACCACCCCACCAGACCCTCACCACCACCACACCACCATCACCATCACACCATCACAACCACAACGACCATCACCACCACCACGACCATCACCACACCACCACCAATCCACGTCAACCTACTCGTGGACGCCACCACCACCACCACCACCACCAAAAATGTTGGACTGTAACTTTACTCACACTGCTGAAGATTCCCTCGTGGCCACCAAGCCGCTATATGTAGCAGTGCTTTTACCAATTAAAAAACTTACATCCCAAAGGCACTTTCCAACAATAAATTATCGGATGCAATAAAACCTGCAAGCACTTTCCACCACACCCCCCTAAAATATTCGGATGCACAAAAGCACAGGGCTGAGGGAGGCATGGCGACATTAGCTCGACTCAGTAATGGACTAACTTTTTTTCACCTAAGAAACCACTAATACAAGGTAAGACTGAGACACTACTTGAAAAGAATAAGTAGCAATATAATTGACTGATATTTATATGAAAGTGGTTTTTTCAAACAAGCCAAACGTTTTTGGCAAAAAGCATGGCCCCTCGTTGGGCTCCACCACATCTTGGTCACGTTAACACCACCGAGGCAGTGCTGATGAGAGAAGCTGACCACTAGTAATGAAAGTGTTTTCACTAGAAAAAAACACGAATACAAGGTAAGATACACTACCTTGAACAGATAAATAGCCATATAATTGACTGACTAGTTATATGAAAGTGTTCCACAAACAAGCAAAACCCGTTTAGGCAAAAAGCATGGCCCCTCGTGGGCTCACCCACCTTGGTCAAGTAGCCTAACAGAAGAGAATGCCGAACCTTAGTAATAAAAGTGTTTTCACTCAGAAAACACGGGATACAAGAAAGATACACTACTTCAAGTTGTCGATAAATAATGCAATATAATTGAACTCGATATGGTATGAAAGGGAATCCACCAAACAATGCGAAAACCTGCGGGCCCACCTCGTGGGCACCACCGTATGCACGTACACCAGAGAGCAAAACAAATCACTCCAAAGGGTATTATACCCTAAATAAGAATAACACCAATAATCAATCGATAACCAACGATATAGATCACTTCGTTTGGGTTCTATTAGGGCGGGGTAATGGTTAATCACAAGCCAGGTTGGGCAACTGTGGAGGCACCTTGGTGTAAAGGGCCGCACACACCCAAATAGTAGGCTGGCTGCTGGGAAGAATCTGACTATCTCTACCACCACGGGGGCCCTCACCGGGACGCTAGGAGGTTGCTAGATGTTTCAACATGTGCATCTAACTTATCGAGAACTTACCAGTCGCAAAAGGACCGGTCCTCAATTGCGGTCAAAAACTTATTTTCTAGGCAATATAATAAGTCCATATGACGCGACCGCCCCTAATCAAATGTGTTTTTGGTTCACTCTTCCACTAATGACGCGGATCGCGTCATATATCTTGATTCTCCCCCCGTGAGAGTTAACACAGGTTGACAAAGTTACAGGCACCCGAACACTCACAATATTCGTTATCCCATCAGACCCTTTTTCCACATTGTCGTCTAGCTCTGTTTTCACGACAGGGTGTTGAGCATGATTTATACGGTAGGGAATTAAACTGAGCCTCGCACCTGTCTCCAGACTCCATGTCGGATTCTTACCCTGTAACATCAGGCCTGGAGAAGCAACAAACATGCCGACTTGCACTGCCACAGCCTAGTAAACAACATATCTCGCAGAACAACATGCCTAGTGGGCTCCCACAAACCCAGCCGAGGACGCAGCTTCTAAGCTGTAATCTCCCTCCTTCTCCCCATTCGATCCATAGAACAGCCAGGTCATGACGAGGGACACTCAGTACCAACTGTGCAGTCACTCACCATAGTTCATTATTAGCTAAATGGCTTCCCTGCCGCCCCATATTATGTTTACCTTATGCGCATCCCCCGCATTCCTTACTGACTACATCTGCTTTTTTTTTTTTCTTTTTTTCCCCCTTCCGCCCCTTGCGCAGCATTTCACCACTTTTAGCGACATGGCCAGATACAGTCGGGCTATGGTAGGGCTGGTGGATTTGGCTAGAGCAGCAATGAGAGGCTATGCGGACGACCGGGCACATCCACTCCACAGCCAACCTCACCAATCTGCTCAATGTCCTCCTTATGACCACCACCCTTGGCAGCCATGGGTTCGACCCTAACATGGCAACCATGTCCATCCTCGTCGCCCACCTTGAACCCACCGAAACAACGAGGCAACGGTCTGTAAACATTCAAGTGACCTGCATGCCGGAACATCTTGCAAGCCTGACGTTGTGAGGCTCGGGTGCTCGGCACGACCAGTGGGGTATCTGAACCGAGCTGGTGCTGGAGCGCTGGCACACTGGGCTCAGGCAGCTGCTCTAGCGATTCCACAGCCACCAGACTCGTGTCCCCCGCCAACTGTGTCGCCGAGACATGGACAATCCCTAACTCTCCTCCACCTGTGCCCTACTGCCCCCCGGCTTCATTCTCCACCTTGGCCGCTGCAGACCAAATGCAGGGACAGTCGGCTGCTCAGGTGGTTGCCTCACTAAAACTCCTCCAAAAAGGTTTTAACATGACATGTTTCACAGTCCGTGTGTTCTAAGTCTCGACAGCACCATTACCACCACTTATGAACTTCCGGATCCTCCAACTGCAGTTTACAAATTGTTTTTTCCGGACCGGGGAAACAAACTGTCTAAATGATTCCGAAGCAAACCCAAGTCCTCCCCCCATATCAAAAATGAGCAACCCTTTTGTCTCTCTGTGTGTAACGTTGATTGCATCGGAGTCTCTTCCTGCCCTACATCCCTCCATATCTGTGAAGAGCGTCCTGGGGGTTCTCCAGACGCCAACAAAGGTGCCAATACTGCGTCGCCAAGAAGATGTGCTGGTGTATCTAAACTCTCCAAACTTTTACCAACATTAGTACATTATTGTCTTGTCAAACCCAACGTTCCTCTCCACCCGTTGATCAGAGTCCACTTCTGCGCGAATACGCGCTGCTCGGCCATCACTTTGGATGCAAGAAATGTCTTGTAACAACCGACACCGGCCAGAGGTTGTAACTTGAAACTTCTCCTAACCACTCCTGTTCCTCCCTCACTACCACGTTCGGCCCTTTTGTTCTTGCCCCCTTTCTCAGGTATTACCCCCCCCTCGACCTAAGGTTGTGAAGACCTACAGAAGTCGGCACCAGCAAAGTCGGTGCCGAGAAGGGAGGTCGGACACCAACAGGCAAGTGCTCCACAATTCCAACATCCACCTCTTGTGTCACACCATCTACCTACAGTTCCATCCGGACAACCGGGTAGGACCTGATAGCAGTGATACCTTGCACCACAACCAAACCGTGCCACGTTTATTGGTATACCAGGTAAAGTTGCTTCAATCATAGTCTCTGAGAGGCACCCGTGTCTCGCAAACAGCTCAACTCCATGCTTCCTTACCAGCCCACTTCACGCAGCCACGCCCTCGATGGTCGCAAGAGACATCGCGGATAGGGTCCACTCGAGCCTTCCGGATTCTTCTCCACTGGCTGTGTCCCAGCCTCTGACGTTATACCTCGTGCAAACTCAGGACGAAATTTCGTGGGGCTTCAACCAAATGTTTGCGAGACCAAGCCACACAACGGCATTAGATTTAGCTTGCTTGGACCCCCGAGGCCCCCGCTTGCAAAATGCCCTTTCTCATGACAATGCCAACACTCTAACTCCCACTTGGGTCCTTCCATTGAGGTGGGGAAGTGGCAAGGACAATTCGCTCAACCCCGGCGTGACTGGTACTAGGTCACTGGTCAGGTTTGGTTTGTCGTTTGCTCTTGTTCTTAGTGTAATTATTTGGACAATCATGTGATTCGGGTGCAGGGGGAGGGTTACGCTCCTTATTGCCCTTTGCCTTGCATCAATGCTCTTCGTGCACAAAACCCCGCACCCACGCATCAACAGAGTAACCCCGAAGGTCAGCCATCTCAGCTGCCTCCTGAAGAGGTTGTTCGGGGTTTTCTCTTTAATTGATTCAATCGCCCACGCCATCGCGCCCCGTACACTTGAAAAATTGTTCTAGATCGCCAGCAGCAGTTTCAACTCCTCAAACGTCGATGCCCCCCTTCTCAGAACGCAGCTATGTTGTGTAAATGCATCGGACAGATCCCGGGCATGCTCAAGAAAGGTGCACTCACGACCCTTCGTTACACCCCGGAACTTCAATCTGTACGTCTCTGGTTGTAACTCATATGCCCGCAGGACAGCCTCCTTCAATACCTCATAATCGATGCAAGACTCCAAGGGCAACGCATCATATGCCTTGAGTCCTTTGCCAACCAACCTAGAGGAAACAAGGGCTGCCCACTTAACCTCGGGCCATTGGTGCTCCCGGCACTTCTTCTCAAAACGCATAAAAAATTCGGTGACACCCGACATCAAATGCAGAGACTAACTTAAGAAGGTGCGATAAAGACTGATCAAGACCTCGATTCCCAGAACCGAGACGCTGCCCTGTCGACTCCACCCGAGACTTCTCAAGATCTATGTCTGCACAGTACTTAGCCTTTCTCTCCTCAGCCTCATTCTCTCGCTGCCGTTGCTCGAGCTCAGCCTCATGCCTTCGTTGCTCAGCCTGCTGGTTAAGTTTAGCCATCTCAAGCTGGAAGATCATATCTGCAGTTAAACCTTGAGGAGGAGGAGATGCAACAATTGGAGACCCCCCCTGTGATCCACCCGGGGGCAAACCACGCTGCCAGTGACTATCGGCCTGCGGGAACGTCGGATCCGGTGTTCTAGAGAGCACGATGGGAGTAGAGTGGAGGGGGGGCTTGGCCGAAGGTGCCAAAGCACCCGCTCCACCCTGTGCACCACGCACCCCACTCAGCACACATGCCACCAGGTCACTTCTCGTCATGCTGCTAGTGCTAACATGCCCCATGACCGTGGCCAAACACTGGAGACCATACCGATCAATCCCCGACACCCGGTCAACAGTAATAGGCATCTCCAGAAACTTCCTTGCATCCTCCTCACTAGTTATTACTCTAATGCCTTCTAACAAACCCCGCTGCTGCACCTCAGAGTCTGCTTCCCGTACTGTGTCCTCACTGTACACTGATCCGTCGTCTGACATAGTGTCCACCGAAAATTCTCAACGTTTATAAAAAAAAAAGGAGTACCTAAACTCTCATGCAGCACTATTCACTCAAAAATGCTTGAAGACTCTTAAGTGTTATACTACTTGCCAAAAAAATCCGTGTCCACTATATTCCTTTAAACAAAAACAAATGACCACAACACTCCTGCAATATTTCTCTAAGTTCACAAAATCCTAAGCAAGGTCGCCATTTGTTACGACCGGGACTCGTATAAAACAAGGGCTCTTAATCATTGGACTAGAAAGGCACACAGCCACAACGGTAACACTAGATCCAACCCTCGAACTTATAATGCCGGCGCACAAAAACACCTATACCCTCCAGAGTTAAATCTGCGATAGCGGGGTATCCTCTAACTCGGTATAAATGCACTACTACTACAGGCTGATGATCTCTGATACAGCCTGATCACAACAACATACAATTACGTTAATAATGTATACAAGGAAAAAGATAGAGAGCTTAATTAAATCACTGGAATGATTTAATGCAAACAAGAAGAAGGTATAATTAAAGTTACTCTAAACAATAATAAACTGTCACTCCTATATTAAAGAAAGTGAATGAAAGTCCTAAAGCATCGAACAGGAATCTTCTGAAGAAAGTCTGATGCTGCTTAAGATGATCGAATCGGATTTTGAACTGTTATATAAAGCAGGAACAAGATATGACAAGTGTAGGGACATACAGTGTTAACTGGCACGGGAATAACGATAAATGCGCAATAGTATTATCTCCAACAACAAAAGAAGTACTTCCTCAGGCAACGCAAAAGCCTGCTCGGGTTGTGCAACTCAACAACAACCAAGGCTTACAATCAACGTGAATAAAAATGCTGCATACATAACATAAGAGTTTATAATCCTAATCGGGTGTCTGCTAGGCGAATAAAGTCTAGCTGGGATGTCGTAGGCTAGGAAACAATGGCTGAGCAAGCGGCTCGTAGCCTAGCGAGGTCCTTAAGACTGTACGGCCAAATTACGTTAAATGACGGGGTGCTCTCTTGAGAGATCCAGATCGCTAGTATCTGGTTCTCTCCTGGCGACCCTCTCAAGTCAAAGCAAAACGAGTTAGCACAGTGTTGGGTGGCAGAGGCAAAAGCCCTCACTCGCAACACAGTGCTAAACTCACAAGGTACACAGTCAGAAAGACAACCTAGGCTTCCCACGTATCCGTTGCGATTGTACAAGTTCAACAAAACCTGGTACACATCGGAAATCACAACAACAATAGCCTCACCCCAGTCTAGCATTAAATAGCCCAGCAGACAACCAAGAAATAGGTAGGGAGACACCGCGAGTGTGTCGAACCTCTACAGACAAAATGTTAACCCCTCCAAAATGTCTAACTAAACATGAAATATCTGAGAGCTTCAGCATATAATACGATGGCCGATATATGAAATCGTGCAGAACCAAAGGGGAGTTATGATGTTAAATAGATTAGAAGAATAAGAGGTAAGAAGTTGAGAGAGAGAGAAAGTGTTCTATAGGTAGAAGTCGGGGACAGGTGGCAAGGGAGGTGTGAAGGGTATGCTGGTCAGGCAAGCTCTGAGCAAGGAAGGCACAAAGGCAGCAGGGAGTGCGGAGGGATCACTTCCTGCCGCGGCAAGGCAGCCAGCCACTCAGAGGGCCCTGCCGTGGCATGACGTCACCGAGACAACACGTAACACTACGCGTACTACCCTCTGCCTCCTGCACTTACTCACTCACACTCTCTAGCTGTATCATTCAGTCTTATACATTAAACTTATAACTGATGATATAAAATATAATGCATTGTCACAGACGAAAATAAAGACCACTTCTATACTGCCTGTGACATGACGATTCACAAGAAAGAAAGTACAACATTGTAGATAGACTGTAGCCAAATTCATTGCCCTGGCGAGTGTTAGCGAGTGGCCAAGCGAGCGGCTGAGCCCACGTGGCGTTCTGCTAAGCTGCAGGCGTCACAAACAGTATATATTTGCAAGCATTACCTTGTATTCATTACTCCTAAATGGTAGAACTTGTACTGTATATACGTAAATATTAATAAACACAGGTAGCCTATATTTCATCATTTGGGTTTTGTTATACCAGGCTTTTTGCTGGGTTTACTGGATAAAAGGTGGATCCTAACTTAACTGGTGTGGCAGAGAAGGAATTCACACAGACACACACACATACATGCAGAGGTGTAAGGACAACACAGGAGTACATACTGTATATAGTTATTATATTCAATATAGATAACAACATATGATGGCTTACTTGGCTAATGGTTCACACATATAATGGCATAAAATACCATACACAAAATCATGGATATGGAATAGAATATGATATACACCGGAGCTAAGATGAATTGCAAGTATTAAGACTGGAGGTTTACTGCTCCTTTGAATTAGCAATAGAAATTACACACAAAATATATGTGAATGATTCATATTGACAGGTAGATGGATTGGGTGGAGGAAAAACACAGGGAAGAGCTATGATTCTTTATTCGCTAACGTTTTGGGCTATGTATTACCCATCTTCAGAGAGACTTGTCAGTCTCTCTGAAGATGGGTAATACATAGACGGAAAGATTAGAGAATAAAGAATCATATCTCTTTCCTGTGTTTTTCCTCCACCCAATCCATCTACAAAATATATAAATAATTCACTGAGTGTCTCTCATATATCAGAGTTTATCACGGATATATTGGTATCCTAAAAAGCGCACTTAGGAGTCTTCGCACATAGATTTAGACAAGTCACGGAAGCATTTCTCGAATGAATTTAGCATGAAATGAAAGTATAAACACAATGAAATAATCACAAGTAATTTGGTCACGGGCGTGGAAAGATAGTGTCACTGGGGTTGATTTTATGTGTATCACTGTATGGGTGTGTGCGGCTATAAAGTGAAATATTACCATATGTGATCTCACAAAGAGTTCATGTACAAAATATTCTACTTTATAACGATAAATATGTGTGGTTTGTATCCTCGTCTATA
>CM064486.1:54173126-54274900 GCA_032716605.1 Paralithodes platypus | reverse complement strand
AGTAGAAATTGAATTGTTTTTTGTTTTTTTTGTTTTTTTTGATGATGGGTGAATGAAGGTGGTTGAATTTGCACTGTAGTGCAATTTGTAGTAGATTTTTTTTTTTTTTTTTTTTTTTTTTTTTTTTTTTTTAATGATGATGATGATGATGGTGATGATGATGGGTGAATGAAGGTGGGTGAATGAAGGTGGGCCCCGAACCTCGGAAGTGATGATTGAATGAATGAATGAATTATTGAATGATTGAATGACTGAATGAATGATGACTGAATGAAAGGGTGATGAAGGTGAATTATTGATGATGATGATGATGATGGGTGAATGAAGGTGGGTGAATGAAGGTGGGCCCCGAACCTCGGAAGTGATGATTGAATGAATGAATGAATTATTGAATGATTGAATGACTGAATGAAAGGGTGATGAAGGTGAATGGAAGAATGCATAAAGACTGAATGAATGAATGGGTGATAGTGATTGGAAAGGAATAATGAAGGTGAATAGGAGAATGCATAAATGAATGAATGAATCGTGCAAAGATCCTGGCTATAGGACATCTGCATCGAATTGATGGTACTTGTTAAAGCAACCATTGACATCGATGCAGAGGCTAACGCGGCAAGACCTGCAGCGAAAGCTCGTGTCCTTGCGAATTTGGCTCCTGTAACACACACGGCACCGCTTTCGCTTTCCGCCTGGGATAGTCTCGAAAACGTGTTCCAAGTTCCTGTTGTACCGGTCATGGTCCAGTACAACAGGACGTGGCCTGGAACCCCGTCCTCGAGGACCTATCCGACGGCCTCTTGCTGCCTGAGCCCTAGCTTGAACGTCCATTACTAGTGGAACCCAGGCGGCATCCATGAGGGTGCTGCCCGAGCGCCACCAGCAGCAGCAGCTGCACCCGGTACTACTGGTGCGGGGGGGTCAAGTGGTAGGTCATCCACTTCCTCCTCATCATCAGTAGCATCGTCCGAGTCCGATACTGGTGCCGCCTGGGGTGCATTCTCAGCGAGTGCTCCCCCGACGGCAACAGCAGCAGCAGCAGCATCTGGACCTGGTGAGGGGGGGGGGTCATGAAAGAGTGCTCCCCCAACGCCTCCACCAGCAGCAGGAGCACCAGGAGGAGTGCCAGGATCATCAGCAGGAGCGGCTGGGGAGTCTGGATTGTCGTCCGGTGGGGGCGACCCAGCTGAGCTTCCGGAGGATTGCCGCCGACGCCGCCTGTCTCGCCTGAGACGGGTGCATGGCTCGTACTGACCTTCTGGCAAATCCTGTGCACGCCGGATGCGTCTCCCCGACAAAGGCCACTCTGCAGGGTTGAAGTGCAACAAGGAACGGACTACGCTTTCCTGGAACGCCAGCATAGTCATCTTCCTGCGGGGGTTGCACTTCTTGAAGAGTACGAAGGCATTGAAGAGGGCCATTTGGATGAAGTAGAATACGATCTTCTTCGTCCATTTGACCGTTCTTCGCTGGATGGGGTAGTACTGGATCATCTGATCCACCCCACCCATGTGGCGGTTGTAGTCGTCAACACAAACGGGCTTCATGATGTTC
The DNA here is from genome assembly GCA_032716605.1 of Paralithodes platypus. Taxonomy (NCBI): domain Eukaryota; kingdom Metazoa; phylum Arthropoda; class Malacostraca; order Decapoda; family Lithodidae; genus Paralithodes; species Paralithodes platypus. The sequence goes on along the minus strand of CM064486.1, from coordinate 54,273,346 downwards.
TTACGAGTCCGCTGCCACCTGCCTTGTACCTTCTTCTTGACAAATGACTGCTTTGGAATGGTGCTCTGGTCGTGGAAGGTGGACACCATGTTGACAATCCGTTTGTCTTTCCAAAGCATCACTAGGGTTGTGCCGTTGTTCATCGCCTCAATTGCATCGTCTTCCAGTGTCGATGCATGGGCAATGTCGCGCAACCGCTTCGGAGCCCCTCGTGCAAGCCTCAGGGTGCCACACACATAGATCTGGTGGTGTGTGAGCATGTGGTGGCACAGGTCAACTGAGTTGTAAAAGTTGTCCATGAACAACTTGTAACCCATGCCTTGCAGGGACTCCGTTAAACCCTCAACCGTTTTCTGGAGAGTTTGACCAATACCAGTGTAGACTTCAAAGTCATACACGAAACCAGTCGTGGACTCTGCCAGGATGTACAGCTTGATAGCGTACTTCTTCGGCTTCATCGGGTTGTAGCACTTGAATGAAAGGCGACCCTTCCACCCAAGGCAGCCTTCGTCGATGGACACCTTCCTCTCCGGGACGTAGGCAAGCTTGAAGCCAGCAAGCAGGTAGCGCATCACCGTGCGGATCTTCACTAGCCTGTCTTTGGTCTGCTTGATGACTGCCTTGCTGTTGAACGTGTGAAATTGCTCAGCAAGGCTTGGAACTTGGTGACCTGCATGGTCGTGCGAAACGTTGGATAATTATGGACTCCATCATTTAGCCAGTAGTGACGCACAGTGGGGAGTTTGTTGACACCCATGAGGAAGTACAGGCCAAGGAATTTGGCCATGTCCTCCTCACTGAACGATGTCCACAGAGAACCAACGAATAAGGCATACGCGTTGGTCTCATTCACCAGGAACCTGAGCAGTTCTCTTGTAAAAAAGAGCTGGAAGAACTGCAGTGGTGTCACTGGTGCTGGAACCCGCAAGCCAGGGGTTCCAGTGAAAGGATCAACGTTGGGTGTGAACGGGTCTGACGTCCACTCGTGATCCTCAGCATACACGGTGGGGGGGCGTGGAGGTGCACGTGCTGGGAGAGCACCACGTCGTCCGCCTGGACGACGTATGTAACCTCTGCGGCCCCTGGGCCTACCACCTCGGCCCTTCATGGGCCCAGATTTTCGGCGGGGAGGGGGAGGGGGGTCGTCTTCTGCGGAAGACGAAGGGGGTGGGGGTGATGGTGGATGTGATGAGGGTGATGGAGAAGGTGGTGTGGTGGAGTCAGGGCGTGTGGGTGATGGTGGATGTGATGAGGGTGATGGAGAAGGTGCTGTGGGTGGATGAAGTGGGGCAGGAGGAAGCCTCTGTGGAAGCTCCTCATCGATTGCCGCAGCAATCTCATCGTGCATGATTTGGCGATGTTCAGGCGGAACAAACGCCATGTAGCGCGCCTCGCTGCCCCCGCTGTTCCCCAAGGAGATCAGCGAGGGGGAGGCTACGCTGGGAGACAGGACATGTGATGGTGGGGTGTTCAGACTACCCACCGGCAGGAGTGGAGCCAGGATGCGGGGGCTGTCTGAAATGTTGCTGGCCGGTGATTCTACGTGAGGTAACAAGGGACCGCCATGCAGGTTGTGTCGTGAAACAGGAGAAGAAAAAGAATAGAATGTGTGGAAGTTCGGGAATGGTTGTAAGACATGAGAGGATGTTGATGGTTGTGGTGAGAGTACATGAGTGGATGTGATGGTAGGATGGGTGCTGGTAGGAGGTGGGGATGGATGAGGTGGTGATGTGGAGTGATCTACGGGCTAGGTGGACGCCTCGTGATGAGAGGTGGCGAGGTAGGACGAGGGGTGATGACCAGCAGTGGCGAGATAGGGTGGTGTGGACTGATGTACGGGGTAGTGGGACGGGTGATGATGAGCAGTGGCGAGAGGGGTGGTGTGGAGTGATGTACGGGCTAGGGGACGGCTGGGATGAGAGGTGGCGAGGTAGGACGAGGGGTGATGAAGAGGAGAGGGGAGATGGGGTGGTGAGGAGTGAAGTACGGGCTAGGGGGACGGGTGGTGAAGAGAAGTGGCGAGGTAGGCGACGGGTGATGATGAGCAGTGGCGATGAAGGGGGAGGGGGTTGCCGAGACGTGGCGAGGTTGGGAGAGTGGACTGGAGGTGGAGGGTGGAGTTTGGATGGAGGGGGATGGGGAGGGGAGGTGGAGGGAGGAGGGGGGAGAGGGGGAGGTGCTGAAGTGATAATCCTCCTCTTCCTGGGCGGTGGAGAATGGTCAAACCATATCATCCGTCTCACCGCCTCATCCGTCCACTCCTCTTCCTCGCTATGTCGTCCTCGCTCTCGCTTATGGGACATGGGATGGTATGGACGGAGGCCAGGGTCAATGGGAGGGGGCGTTTCTATATCTGGCTAGATAAACAGAACAAAAACAAAAAAAATAGAAAAAAATATAAAAATAATATATATATATATATATATATATCAATCTACAATTAGAAAAAAAAAATAAATAAAAAAAACCCTACCCAAAAAAAATATATATATAAAAAAATATAAAATATATAAAAAATAGATATATAGATATTATATGAGGAAGGGGGGAGGGGGGAGGGGGAGGGGGGGGGGGGAGGGGGGAGAGAAAATAATATAATAAATAGATCTATATATAATATATAATTATGGGAGGGGGAGGGGGTATAAGGGGGGAGGGGGAGGGGGTATAATGGGGAGAGGGGGGGCATAATAGATAAATACATAAATACGATATATTCTATATATGGGGGGAGGGTATAATGGGGGAAGGGGGGGGGGGTGTAAAGGGGGGAGGGAGGGGGCATAACTTAGATAAATACATAAATACGAATTATATATATATATATATATATATATATATATCTATATATATATATATATATATATATATCAATCTACAATTAGAAATAAAATAAAAATAAAATAACCCTCCCCCACCCAAAAAAAAAAAAAAAAAAAAAAAATATATATATATATATATATGGGGGGAGGGGGAGGGGGGAGGGGGGGAGGGGGGTGAGGGGGGGGGAGGGGGAGGGAGGGGGGTATAATGGGGGGAGGGAGGGGAGGGGTGAGATAAATACATAAACACGAATTATATATATTATATATGGAGGGGGAGGGAGGGGGGAGGGAGGGGGGGTATAATGGGAGGGAGGGGGAGGGGGCATAACATAGATAAATACATAAAGAATATAGGTATATGGGGAGGGGACATAACAGATAAATACGAATATATTATATATATATATGATATAATGGGGGAAGAGGGGGGAGGGTGTATAATGGGGAGGGAGGGGGCATAACTTAGATAAATACATAAATACGAATGATATATATATATATATATTATATATATAAAATAATATAATATATAATAAAAATAAAATAATAATATATATTATATATATGGGGGGAGGGGGGGGAGGGGAGGGGGAGGGGGAGGGAGGGGAGGGGGTATAATGGGAGGGGGTATAATGGGGGGGGGGGAGGGGGGTATAATGGGGAGGAGGTATAATGGGGGAGGGGGGGAGGGGGGGTATAATGGGGAGGGGGGGAGGGGGTATAATGGGGAGGGGGGGGAGGGGTATATAACAATATAATAAATAGATATATATATATATAAGGGGGGGGGGGGAGGGGGGAGGGGGAGGGGGAAGGGGGGAGGGGGAAGATATAATAATATATAATAAATAGATATAGATATATATATATATATATTATATATATATATATATTTTAATCAAAAACAAAAAAAAAAAAAAAAAATAAAAAAAAAAAAAAAATAAAAAAATAAATATATATATATATATGGGGGAGGAGAGAGAGGGGAGGGGGGGGAGGGGGGAGGGGAGGAGGATAGGGGGGAGGGGAGATAAAATTAAAATATATAATATTATGGGGGAGGGGAATATAATAAAAGGAATAAATAAATAATATAAAATAAATAATATAATAATATATAAATAAAATAAAGGGATATATATAATAATACATAATCATAATAAAATAAATAGATATAAAATATAAATATAACAATAATAAATATAAAATATATATATAAATAAGATAGGAAAAAATAATAATAAACATACAGAAAATAATAAATAATAATTATATTAGATATAAAAATAACAATATAATAAAATAATATAAAAAATAAAAAAAAAAAAAATATATATATAAATACAAAGGATAGAAAAATATAAATATAATATAAAAAATATTTTTATATTAAATATAAAATAAAAAGGGAATAAAATAAATACATAAAAAATAATAAATATATAAAATAAAAAATAAAAAATTAATTTATAAATATTATATGGGGGAGGGGGAGGAGGGAGGGAGGGAGGGGGACAAACTTATATAAATATAAAATGGGGAATATATTGTATATATATTCAATCAAATAGGAAAAATTAAAAAAAATATACCCAAAGGGGGGGTAGGGGGATATGGGAGGGGGGGGGGGGGGGGGATGAGAGGTATGGGGGAGGATATAATAAGAGGGGGTATATGGGGGGGAGGGAGGGGGGTATAATGGGGAGGGGGGAGGGGGGGGGGAGATAATGGGGAGGGGAGGGGAATACATAAACAAATTGTTTTATAGGTAGGTATATAGGGAGGAGTATAAGGAAGGGGTTAAAATTACATATAAATATAATATAAAAAATATTATTCTTAAAAATATATAAAATAATAATCATCCTAAAAATATAAAAAAATATAAATATAACAAAAAAATAAATATATCTATAAATTTAAATGAGTACAAAAATAAATAAAATAAAGCAAAAAAAAAAATAAAAATAAATATAATACAGATAAAAACGAATATTAATATAATTATATTAGGGGGGGGTATAATTAATATCTGATAATAGATTCTTGTATTTAACAAAAGATAAAATATATATTTTTATTAAATATATAAATATATATAGATCTTCCCCAAAAAAAAAATAATAATAAAAAGGAATGAAAAAAAAAAAAAAAATAATAATTATATATGTAGGCTTATGGGGGAAGAGAGGGGGAGGGTGTATAAGGGGGAGGTAGGAGGAGGTGGGTATTATAATGGGGGAGGGAGGGTGGAGGGGGATATAATGGGGGAGGCAGGAGGGGGGGGGTATAATGGGGGGGGGGGGGAGGGGGAGGGGAGGAGCGAGCATAAACATACATATAAATACATAAACACAAATTATTATTGCACATTAATATATATAGATATATAGTAGTATATAATATATATAGATTATATATATATATATATCTATAAAGATTATATATATATATATAGTTCTATATCAAATCTACAATTAGAAAAACAAATAAAAAATAAACACTACCTCCAATGTGTTTATATATATATATCTATATAGATATTATGGGGGAGGGGGAGGGAGGGGAGGAGTATAATAATAATAATAATAAATAGATACTAGCTCATAATAATATATATTGTGTAGGCTATATGGGGGAAGGGGGGAGGGGGGCGGGTATAATGGGGGTAGGGGAGGAGGAGGGGGGTCTAATGGGGGAAGGGAGGATAATGAGGGGGGGGGTATAATGGGGGGAGGGGTATACTGGGGGAGGGGAAGGAAGGAGGGGTGGGTATAATGGGGGAGGGAGGTATCATGGTATAATGGGTTGGGAGGTATAATGGGGGAGGGGGGTATAAATAATAAAATGGGGGAGGGAGGTATAATGGGGGAGGGGGGATTAATGGGTATAAAACTGGTGGAGGGGGGTATAATGGGGGAGGGATGAGGGTGGTAGGGGGATATAATGGGGGAGGGAAAGGGGAGGGGGATATAAAGTATTGGTGGGGGGGGAGGGGGAGGGGAGTAGAATATAAAAAATAAAAAACATAGTATAAGATACCAAGATTGATCAAGTGACTGTCTCGGGAAGGGTCACTCAGGTCAACTCAAGGTCCAGGTATCCTATTGGGAGGTGTGAAGCCAAGGGAGTGGTTTCTACGTAAGGTGTGAAAACCACCACAACTACCCATCATACCACCACCACAACTACCATCATCCACCGACCACAACTACCATCACCACCACCACCACCACCACCACCACCACCACCACAACTACCATCACCACCACCCCAACTTCCCCACCTAACAGCACCACCACAAAACACCACTGTGTTGACAGAAATGTGGAGGCATATATATACAGTATAATATATATATATATATATATTATTTATATATAATTATATATATATATATATATATATATATAAGATATATATATATATATATATATAAGAATAGGGGGAAGGCGGGGGTATAGGGAAAAAAAAAAAAAAAAAAAAAAAATATATATATAATTAATATAAATTATATATAATTATATATAATAAGAGTTTGTGATGGGGGACATTTATGTTGGGTATAATAATAAATAATAATAATAATAATAATAATAATAATAATAATAATAATAATAATAAATTATAATATAATAAAGCAAAAATATAAATGAAATACAACTATAAATACTTTTGTATGGGTGATCCCATACACAGGAATAACAGGTATAATAATAAATAAAAATAATAAAAATAATAAAATAGGCCTATACACAAAAATAATAAAAATAATAAAATGGGTTGTTGGTGGTGATGGTGGCTGGTGGTGGTGGATATGGTGGTGGATGGGTGGTGATGGTGGTGATGGTGGATGGTGGTGAGGTTCCGGGGTGGTGGTTGGTGTTGGAGATGGTGGTGGTGGTGGTGAGATGTTTGGTGGTGTTGGTGGAGATGGATGGTGGTGTGACACAAATAGGGTTGGGTTCATTTTCTGACCTGACCCACGGTCAGAAAAGGGACCCTACCCTATTGGGTCAACACCACCACCATCTCAACACCACCACCATCTCAACACCACCACCATCACAACACCACCATCATCATAACACCACAACCATCACAACACCACCACCACCATCTCCACCCCCACCACCATCTCCCCCACCACCATCTCCACCACCACCACCACCACCACCACCACCAGACCATCACACCACACCACCACCACGACCACCACCTCCACCACCACAACCACCATCACCCACCACCACGACCATCACCACCACACCACCATCACGTCCACCTCGTGGCGCCACCCACCACCACCACCAAAAATGTTGACTGTACTTACTCACACTCTGAGATTCCCTCGTGGCCACCAAGCCGTATATGTAGAGTGCTTTTACCAATAAAAAACTTACCTCCCAAGCACTTTCCACCAATAAATTATCGAGCAAAAATGCAAGCACTTTCCACCACTAAATTATCGAGCAAAAATGCACAGGGCTGAGGGAGCATGGCGACATATGCTCGACCAGTAATGAAATTTTTTTCACTAAGAAACACTAATACAAGGTAAGATACACTACTTGAACAGATAAATAGCAATATAATTGACTGATATTTATATGAAAGTGTTTTTTCAAACAAGCAAAACGTTTGGCAAAAAGCATGGCCCCTCGTGGGCTCCACCACCTTGGTCACGTAACACCAGAGAATGCTCGACCAGTAATGAAAGTGTTTTCACTAAGAAACACTAATACAAGGTAAGATACACTACTTGAACAGATAAATAGCAATATAATTGACTGATATTTATATGAAAGTGTTCCACAAACAAGCAAAACGTTTGGCAAAAAGCATGGCCCCTCGTGGGCTCCACCCACCTTGGTCACGTAGCCTACACCAGAGAATGCTCGACCAGTAATAAAAGTGTTTTCACTAAGAAACACTTATACAAGTAAGATACACTACTTCAAGTGATAAATAGCAATATAATTGACTCGATATGGTATGAAAGTGATCCACAAACAAGCGAAACCATGGCCCACCTTGGTCACCACCTTGGTCACGTACACCAGACTAGCAAAACACATCACTAACATGGTTATTATACCCTAAATAAGAATAACACAATAATCCATCGATAACCCAACGATATAGCACTTCGTTTGGGTTATATTAGGGCGGTAATACCAGCCAGGCTGGGCAAAATGGAGGCCCCTTGGTTTAAAGGGCCGCACACACCCACCTAGTAGGCTGGCTGCTGGGAAGAAACTGACTCTCTCTACCACCGCGGGGCCCTCACAGGGACGCTAGGGAGTTGCTAGATGTTTCCACATGTGCATCTAACTTATCGGACTTACCAGCCAAAAGACCGGCTCAATTGCGTCATAAACTTATTTTCTAGCAATATAATAAGTCCATATGACGCGACCGCATCAAATGTGTTTTTGGTTCACTCTGCCATATGACGCGATCGCGTCATATATGTCTGAGAGAGTTAACACAGGTTGCAAAGTTACAGGCAACGACCACTCACAATATTCTTTATCCCTCAGACCCTTTTTCCACATGTCGTCTAGCTCTGTTTTCACGACAGGCTGTTGAGCATGATTTATACGGTAGGGAATTAAACTGAGCCTCGCACTGTCTCCAGCCTCCATGTCGGATTCTACCCTGTACATCAGGCCTGGAGAAGCAACAAACATGCCGATGCACTGCCACAGCCTAGTAAACAACATATCTCGCAGAACAACATGCCTAGTGCCCTCCCACAACCCAGCCGAGACCGCAGCTTCTAAGCTGTAATCTCCCTCCTTCTCCACCTTCGTCCATAGAACAGCCAGGTCATGAGAGGGACAATCAGTACCACCTGTGCAGTCACTCCCATAGTTCATTATTGCTAAGGCTTCCCTGCCGATACCGTACATGCGCACCCCCGCATTCCTTACGACTACATCTGCCTGCGCAGCATCACCACTTTTAGCGACATGGCCAGATACAGTCGGTCTATGGTATGGCTGTTGCATTTGGCTAGAGCAGCATTGAGAGGCTATGCGACGACCGGGCACATCCACTCCACAGCCAACCTCACCAATCTGCTCAATGTCCTCCTTCTGACCACCACCCTTGGCAGCCATGGGTCGACCCTAACCTGGCAACCATGCCAAAGCCTCGTCGCCCACCTTGAACCACCGAAACAACGAGGCCAACGGTCTGTAAACATTCAAGTGACCTGCCTGCGGAACATCTTGCACCGCCTGAGTTGTGAGGCTCGGGTGCTCGGCACGACCAGTGGGGTATGAACCGAGCTGGTGCTGGAGCGCTGCACACTGCTGCTCAGGCAGCTGCTCTAGCGCTTCCACAGCCACCAGACTCGTGTCCCCCGCCCACTGTTCCGCCGAGACATGACAATCCCTACTCTCCTCCACCTGTGCCCTACTGCCCCCCTCTCCTTCTCCACCTTGGCCGCTGCAGACCAACGCAGGGACAGTAGGCTGCTCAGGTGGTTGCCTCACAAACTCCTCCAACAGGTTCACATGACATGTTTCCCCGTCCTTGTGTTTGATCTCGACAGCACCATTACCACACTTCTGAACTTCCGGATCCTCCAACTGCAGTTTACAAATATCGGAGGGAACCAACCTGTCTAAATGCTTCCGAAGCAACCCAAGTCCTCCCCCCATATCAAACTGAGCAACCCTTTTTTCTCTCTGTGTGTAACGTTGCTGCCTCGGAGTCTCTTCCTGCCCTACCTCCTCACTAGCTGTGAGAGGTCCTGGGGCTTCTCCAGACTCCAACAATGGTGCCAATACTGAGTCGCCAAGAAGAGCTGCTGGTACTAAACTCTCCAAACTTTTACCAACATTAGCCATATTCTTCCAACCGTTCCTCCGTTGATCAGAAGACTGAGGAATAGGCTGTGACACTTTGGATGCAAGAAATCTTGTAACAACGCACGCCATACGTTGTACTTGACACTTCTCTACCCACTCCTGTTCCTCCCTACTCACGTCGGCCGGCTTCTCGGCAACGACTAAGGGTGAAACCTCAGGAGTAGGCACCGCAAAGTCGTTGCCGAGAAGGAGGTCGACACCCCCAACAGGCATGTTCTCCACAATTCCAACATCCAACTCTTGTGTCACACCATCTACCTCCAGTTCCATCCTGACCAACGGGTATGACCTGATAGCATTGATACCTTGCACCACAACCACCCGTGCCACGTTTATTGGTCTACCAGTAAAGTTCTTCATCAAAGTCTGAGAGGCACCCGTGTCTCGCAACAGCTCAACTCCATGCTTCTTACCAGCCCACTTCACGCAGCCACGCCCTCGATGGTCGCAAGAGACATCGTGGACAGGGTTCGAGCCTTCCGGATTCTTCTCCACTGGCTGTGTCCCAGCCTCTGACGTTATACCTCGTGCAAACTCAGACGACTTCGGGGACACCCCAATGTTGCGAGCCAAAGACACAACTGCATTAGGTAGCTTGCTTGGACAGGCTCTTGCAAAATGCCCTTTCTCATGACAATGAAAACACTCTAACTCCCCCTTGGGCTTCCCATGAGGTGGGGAAGGGCCCGGACCCTTGCTAAACGGGACGGTACTAGGTTTATGGTCAGTTTTGGTGTCGTTGCTCTTGTTCTTAGTGTAATTATGTGTATCAGTGTTTCGGGGAGGGGGAGGGTTACGCTCCTTATTGCCTGCATCACTTCTCTGTGCAAAACCGCACCCACGCATCAAAGATAACCGAAGGTCAGCCATCTCAGCTGCCTCCTGAAGAGTTTTCGGGGTTTTTTCTTTAAGATTCAACGTCAGATCGCCGCCCGTACACTTGAAAAATTGTTCTAGAAGCATCAGCTGTTTCAACTCCTCAAACGTCGATGCCTTCTCAGAACGCAGCCAGTTTCTAAATGCATCGGACAGATCCCGGGCATGCTCAAGAAAGGTGCACTCGACCCTTCGTTACACCCCGGAACTTCAATTTGTACGTCTCTGGTTGTAACTCATATGCCCGCAGGACAGCCTCCTTCAATACCTCATAATCGATGCACGACTCCAAAGGCAACGCATCATATGCCTTGAGTCCTTTTCCAACCAACCTAGAGAAAACAAGGGCTGCCCACTTAACCTCGGGCCATTGGTGCTCCCGGCACTTCTTCTCAAAACGCATAAAAAATTCGGTGACACCGACTCGTCAAATGCAGAGACTAACTTAAGAAGGTGCGATAAAGACTGATCAAGACCTCGATTCCCAGAACCGAGACGCTGCCCTGTTGACTCCACCCGAGACTTCTCAAGATCTATGTCTGCACAGTACTTAGCCTTTCTCTCCTCAGCCTCATTCTCTCGCTGCCGTTGCTCGAGCTCAGCCTCATGCCTTCGTTGCTCAGCCTGCTAGTTAAGTTTAGCCATCTCAAGCTGGAAGATCATATCTGCAGTTAAACCTTGAGGAGGAGGAGATGCAACAATTGGAGACCCCCCCTGTGATCCACCCGGGGGCAAACCACGCTGCCAGTGACTATCGGCCTGCGGGAACGTCAGATCCGGTGTTCTAGAGAGCACGATGGGAGTAGAGTGGAGGGGGGGCTTGGCCGAAGGTGCCAAAGCACCCGCTCCACCCTGTGCACCACGCACCCCACTCAGCACACATGCCACCAGGTCACTTCTCGTCATGCTGCTAGTGCTAACATGCCCCATGACCGTGGCCAAACACTGGAGACCATACCGATCAATCCCCGCCACCCGGTTAACAGTAATAGGCATTTCCAGAAATTTCCTTGCATCCTCCTCACTAGTTATTACTCTCATGTCATCTAACAAACCCCGCTGCTGCACCTCAGAGTCTGCTTCCCTTACTGTGTCCTCACTGTACACTGATCCGTCGTCTGACATAGTGTCCACCGAAAATTCTCAACGTTTATAAAAAAAAAAGTACCTAAACTCTCATGCAGCACTATTCACTCAAAAATGCTTGAAGACTCTTAAGTGTTATACTACTTGCCCAAGAAAAATCCGTGTCCACTATATTCCTTTAAACAAAAAACAAATGACCACAACACTCCTGCAATATTTCTCTAAGTTCACAAAATCCTGAGCAAGGTCGCCATTTGTTACGACCGGGACTCGTATAAAACAAGGGCTCTTAATCATTGGACTAGAAAGGCACACAGCCACAACGGTAACACTAGATCCAACCCTCGAACTTATAATGCCGGCGCACAAAAACACCTATACCCTCCAGAGTTAAACCTGCGATAGCGGGGTATCCTCTAACTCGGTATAAATGCACTACTACTACAGGCTGATGATCTCTGATACAGCCTGATCACAACAACATACAATTACATTAATAATGTATACAAGGAAAAAGATAGAGAGCTTAATTAAATCACTGGAATGATTTAATGCAAACAAGAAGAAGGTATAATTAAAGTTACTCTAAACAATAATAAACTGTCACTCCTATATTAAAGAAAGTGAATGAAAGTCCTAAAGCATCGAACAGGAATCTTCTGAAGAAAGTCTGATGCTGCTTAAAATGATCGAATCGGATTTTGAACTGTTATATAATGCAGGAACAAGATATGACAAGTGTATGGACATACAGTGTTAACTGGCACGGGAATAACGATAAATGCACAATAGTATTATCTCCAACAACAAAAGAAGTACTTCCTCAGGCAACGCAAAAGCCTGCTCGGGTTGTGCAACTCAACAACAACCAAGGCTTACAATCAACGTGAATAAAAATGCTGCATACATAACATAAGAGTTTATAATCCTAATCGGGTGTCTGCTAGGCGAATAAAGTCTAGCTGGGATGTCGTAGGCTAGGAAACAATGGCTGAGCAAGCGGCTCGTAGCCTAGCGAGGTCCTTAAGACTGTACGGCCAAATTACGTTAAATGACGGGGTGCTCTCTTGAGAGATCCAGATCGCTAGTATCTGGTTCTCTCCTGGCGACCCTCTCAAAGTCAAAGCAAAGCGAGTTAGCACAGTGTTGGGTGGCAGAGGCAAAAGCCCTCACTCGCAACACAGTGGTAAACTCACAAGGTACACAGTCAGAAAGACAACCTAGGCTTCCCACGTATCCGTTGCGATTGTACAAGTTCAACAAAACCTGGTACACATCGGAAATCACAACAACAATAGCCTCACCCCAGTCTAGCATTAAATAGCCCAGCAGACAACCAAGAAATAGGTAGGGAGACACCGCGAGTGTGTCGAACCTCTACAGACAAAATGTTAAGCCCTCCAAAATGTCTAACTAAATATGAAATATCTGAGAGCTTCAGCATATAATACGATGGCCGATATATGAAATCGTGCAGAACCAAAGGGGAGTTATGATGTTAAATAGATTAGAAGAATAAGAGGTAAGAAGTTGAGAGAGAGAGAAAGTGTTCTATAGGTGGAAGTCGGGGACAGGTGGCAAGGGAGGTGTGAAGGGTATGCTGGTCAGGCAAGCTCTGATCAAGGAAGGCACAAAGGCAGCAGGGAGTGCGGGGGGACCACTTCCCGCCGCGGCAGGAGGGCGGCAAGGCAGCCAGCCACTCAGAGGGCCCGGCCGTGGGATGACGTCACCGAGACAACACGTAACACTACGCGTACTACCCTCTGCCTCCTGCACTTACTCACTCACACTCTCTAGCTGTATCATTCAGTCTTATACATTAAACTTATAACTGATGATATAAAATATAATGCATTGTCACAGACGAAAATAACGACCACTTCTATACTGCCTGTGACATGACGATTCACAAGAAAGAAAGTACAACATTGTAGATAGACAGTAGCCAAATTCATTGCCCTGGCGAGTGTTAGCGACTGGCCAAGCGAGCGGCTAAGCCCACGTGGCGTTCTGCTAAGCTGCAGGCGTCACAAACAGTATATATTTGCAAGCATTACCTTGTATTCATTACTCCTAAATGGTAGAACTTGTACTGTATATACGTAAATATTATTAAACACAGGTAGCCTATATTTCATCATTTGGGTTTTGTTATACCAGGCTTTTTGCTAGGTTTACTGGATAAAAGGTGGATCCTAACTTAACTGGTGTGGCAGAGAAGGAATTCACACAGACACACACACCTACATGCAGAGGAGTAAGGACAATACAGGAGTACATACTGTACAGTATCTGCGCATATTCTTCCACATTAGCTCCGGACCTCCCGTATATAGTTATTATATTCAATATAGATAACAACATATGATGGCTTACTTGGCTAATGGTTCACACATATAATGGCATAAAATACCATACACAAAATCATGGATATGGAATAGAATATGATATACACCGGAGCTAAGATGAATTGCAAGTATTAACCCTTATTTAGCGGCGAGCAACATAAGTCGAGTTAAATAAAGCTGGACTATGTGGCGGCGCTCGACATAACTCGAGTGGCAATTTCAGCACGTAATGTGGCTGAGAGAGAGAGACAAATGGTGGCAGGAGACTAGCGAGCGTATGACTGCTCCAGACCACCGCGGCGAACCTACTGACACAAATCTCAGCTCCCTCCTCCCTCTCTCACTCGCTACATACTCAATTATGTACTGAAAGTACCGAATTACCTGCTTTTTGCACTCGCGTTGCACGGTTATTGCAAGAAAACTATCCATCATACAAGGATCGTTATGGTGTCATTCGAAAGCTCTGTTTATGCCCTTTCAGGGGATACTTGTTTTACGTTCTGGGTCTTATTTAGGCATGAAAATGATCACGTAAACAGCCCTATTTTGGCTAAAAACACCCCGCTGTGCGGTACACATAAATAAACCGCATAGGCCGCTCGTAAGGTGTTAAGACTGGAGGTTTACTGCTCCTTTGAATTAGCAATAGAAATTACACACAAAATATATGTGAATGATTCATATTGACAGGTAGATGGATTGGGTGAAGGAATCACACAGGGATGAGCTATGATTCTTTATTCGCTAACGTTTTGAGCTATGTATTACCCATCTTCAGAGAGACTGTCAGTCTCTCTGAAGATGGGTAATACATAGCCGAAAATATTAGAGAATAAAGAATCATATCTCTTTCCTGTGTTTTTCCTCCACCCAATCCATCTACAAAATATATATATATAATTCACTGAGTGTCTCTCATATATCAGAGTTTATCACGGATATATTGGTATCCTAAAAAGCGCACTTAGGAGTCTTCGCACATAGATTTAGACAAGTCACGGAAGCATTTCTCGAATTAATTTAGCATGAAATGAAAGTATAAACACAATGAAATAATCACAAGTAATTTGGTTACGGGCGTGGAAAGATAGTGTCACTGGGGTTGATTTTATGTGTATCACTGTATGGGTGTGTGCGGCTATAAAGTGAAATATTACCATATGTGATCTCACAAAGAGTTCATGTACAAAATATTCTACTTTATAACGATAAATATGTGTGGTTTGTATCCTCGTCTATAGAGGCCTAACAAGTGATACACTTATACAGCCTTCAGCAAGCTAAGTTCTTCGTTCTGGTG
The DNA here is from genome assembly GCA_032716605.1 of Paralithodes platypus. Taxonomy (NCBI): domain Eukaryota; kingdom Metazoa; phylum Arthropoda; class Malacostraca; order Decapoda; family Lithodidae; genus Paralithodes; species Paralithodes platypus. The sequence goes on along the minus strand of CM064486.1, from coordinate 54,258,027 downwards.
CCGTGGTCCAACATCTACGGATCTTCCTCGTGCTCATCCTTGTAGTGGCTTCAACGTCAGGGTTGGTGGTGGGTGGTCCTCTAACAACGTCCTCTAACAGGTCTTGACACGGCTGTGAGTTGGCTCCTTACCATCCAGGTGTTGAGAGGTAAGGGAGAGGGATCAGAGAAATTACTAGGGAACACGGATCAGTGTACTGGTAATCTAGCAACTCATATACTCAAGTTTCAGGCTACATACGGACCAGTGTACTGGTGATACCAAGCCTGGAGGGTTAGAGAACTTACTAGGCAGCTCGGATCAGTGTAGCCTACTGTCTACCACGCAATTTCTCTCTCGAGTAAGGGAGAAGTCATTATGGCCTGAACAACTATCGATACCCAAGTTGGGTATGGCCAGATAATCTATTAGGCAGCTCAGACCAGTGTACTGTCCACCTAACAATTTCTCAGTAGGGTTTGGATCACTACCCAGGGACTGAGTTATAGCAGGCTAGACGGACCAGTAGACTGGTAGCAAGCTAAAGCTCAATAACTGGGCTCGACAGACTACTCGGACCAGTATACTGGCAGTAATTCATTACCCAGGAACTACACAATAACTAGAGTCGTACGGACAAGTGTACTAACAACTCGTCATTATTATACAATTCCTCCTTTACTATCTTTAGGCAAGTAGGACAGTTTAGGAAGCTCCAATTCTAAGTATCTTGTTGCACTGACCAGTGTACAGGCAATTGGAATTAGACCAGGAGATTGGATAGGGCTAGATGGTGTTTGACTGCACTGACCAGTGTACGGGCAGATCACGTTGCACCTAGGAATCGGCAGCTACTCTGACTTCACCCTGTCTGCCTTCTGCTGGTTTCACCTGCCACGTCATACATTCAGCAACGTAGTCCAAGGCGAGGTATCTGCGAGTAATAGGGGTATGGGATTAAGGTGTCAATTTTAAAGGGCTTTGGTCGACTTCCCTGATGGTATTGGTTCTGATTTCTTGGGGCTCTAGTTTTGCTTCTCGTTCTTGTGGATCTCCCATTTTCTGTCTTTCTGTCCTTCCTTCTTTCCTACTGGCATCTTCCCGTTCCTGTTGGTCTTTCCGTTTTCTTTTTGTTCTTGCTCTGGTCACTACTATATCCTGAGTCTCGTGTTTTCTCTTGTATTTTAGGCATTGATCATATTTGTTAAAAATGGCAATTTATTTGGCTTTAACTATTTATCAACGTAAAAAACGTAAAACGTATGTTTACTACTACTTACTACTACCTTAATCCCTTACGAACGGGGATGTTTGTAACTTCTACTACCTGCCTGGCGGGCATATTTACCCTAAACGAGCTTCATTCCATGCTCTTTTTCATGCATAAAAAAGAGCTAGAGCGTAATACAATTATGTATCCGTGAAAGGGCGATAATAGAGCTTTCCAATGACACCTGAATCATCCTTGTACCACCACGGGTTATCCTGTAGCGATGCGATCGCACAACACGAGGGGAAAAACCCTAAAATACGGTAATTTCCCAAGTTTTTTCCAGGTCTCGCGAGGCCGTGGGTGTGGAATGTTGCGGAGGTAGTGTCAATCGCGGCACACGGTCAGAGCCCGCCTATCGTCCTCCCAACGCGTGGACTCTCTCTCAGAGCCGATAATGTGCTCAACATCCCTTCTGACATATGTCGGGCACCGCAGGGGTGGCCATGATTCTCTCATACGACATATGTCGGGCCCCGCGACTTGAGTGTTAATAATAATAATAATAATAATAATAATAATAATAATAATTGTTGTACATAAATTTCTAAGTTCAAGCACACTAGTAAGGTGGGGGAGTAATTAGACAGTTGTTGGCGCTTTGTATATTTATTTAACAGCCCAACTCTTAATTAAGCAAACACGGGTCCAGTAACCCACTTCCTGTTCGGGCCGAAATGAGTTCAATACACAAATTGAATAGTTCGTTGACCCACACCAGATAGTACATTGGAACTCGAGAGCTCCCGTTACCATCTACTTGGATTCCCGTTATTCAGGTAATGACTCACTTCGACTTCGATCCATTGCAGGTTACCAGACTCAACTAATATATTTTACTAAGAGACCAGGGCTTCTCTGACCAAAAACTCTTATTTGTAAATCTAAATCACAAATGCTATTTCCTAAATAATAATATAACCTTTACCGAGCCCCTGGATGTCTATCTATAAGACCGGGGCGTTACTAACATAATTTCTCCTGATACAATACAACACTGGCCCGTAGACCACTTAATTCCCCACATATGATATAATCTTTATCTCACCACCCCTTTACAACATCGAACGCGTAGTCCGTTACACCTGAACATAAATTCTCTTAATACAACGCAATATCTTAACCCTAATACAATACAACACCTGAATACAACACTGGCCCGTAGACCACTTAATTCCCCACAAATGGTATAATCTTTATCTCACCACCCATTTACAGCATCGAACGCGTAGTCCGTTACACCTGAACATAAATTCTCTTAATACAACACAATATCTTAACCCTAATAAAATACAGACCCGTAGGTCATCTAAGTCTCCCGTAGGACACAATCTTTATCCTTTACAATATTGAACTCTTTATCCGTTACACTTATTCCCGGATACGTACATAATATCTTAACGCAATAGATATGTCCTTACTAATTCAAAGATTCTATTTTAGGCTTATTCTCTATCGACGCTCATCCGACGGACTAACCATTAACCTTTGTCTATCGGGGCCCGACTTAAGTCCGTATCTAAAAACCTGGACTATGTGGCGGGGCCCGACTTAAGTCCGTGTGCAATTTTGGCGCAATATTGGCTCTGAGAGAGAGCCGAGCGGTGGGAGGAGCATAGGTTGCCTCATGACCGCTCGCCACGACCGTCGTGGGCCCACTGACATGTACTCCACACTACTCCACCCTCTCTCACTCGCTACACACGTAATTATGTAACGAAATTACCGTATTTTAGCGATTTTGCCCTTCGGTTGCACGATCGTTGCAAGACAACCAGTGATCGTAGAAGGATGGTTCAGGTGTCATTGGAAAGCTCAATTTACGCCCTTTCAGGGATACATACTTGTATTACGCTCTGTCTCTTGTTTATGTATGAAAAAGAGCACGGAAACAACGCCATTTATGGTAAAAAATACCCACTGGGCGGCACGGTCAAATATACCGCCTAGGCCACTCGTTGATGTTAATAAGATTATTAATTCAATTTCCTCCACAACATAAGATATAGTATAATTCTTGGACTAGTGTCCTTCACATTCAGACTAGTTTCCTTTCTCTATAATATATTTCCCTAATACTCGGACTAGTGTCCTTCACATTCAGACTAGTGTCCTTCCTATATATATATATATATATATATATATATATATCCCTAAGCTGAAGCTCATCTATCTGCAACTATCTATTATTCCCACTGAGCCCTATAGTTGCTTTCAAATCTCAATCCCTCTTACTTTAATTAAATCTCTTACTATGAGATCCTATCTATTTGGTAGCTAATGGCATGGAGCCTTCTCTATCAATGACCACTAATACTCTATGAACCATCATCCCTTTATCTTGTTTCATAAGTCAAGTGTATTTCTCTTTAGTCTGTTCTATAAGAACACATTTATTATTTTATGAGGAACCACTGGGTCAGTTAACATGATCTCTCTCTCTTTCTCCTTATCTCCTGGAAACGGTCACTCTCAGCTACTACCTGTCGCCCCTCTTGAATTGTCTGGCTACAGGTGTGTAAACCAGCAATGTGGCGCCAGGCAGAGGGATACTGGTGGTGTAATCTCCACGTAGGTGAGAGTGAGGCCAGGCCCGAGGGAGTATTCACGGGAACTGTTAAGGTGGGCTGGAAGGCTGTAGTAGGGTAAGCCAAGTTTCCTGAGGTGCCCTGGGAAGAGAGAGAGGCTGGGCTGTGGCGAGCTGCCCCAGTGGTGCCCGGTGCCTGAATGACTTTGCAACATGCTCCCCCCCTCCCTTTATAGTCCTGCCCCCCGCTCTCCCGCACTGGGATTGGCTGGCTCGCATGCGAGGCTCAATGCCGCTGGGCATGCGCGAGCAGCATATTTACTTTTATCTCTTCTTCTCTCTCTCTATAGTATGTCCCAGGAAGTCGTTTGCAATTATCTTTTACAGGAGTATAGGGCTGGCACTAAGTTATTTAAAAGATTGCAATCCGAAGGAACGGTCTGTGAAAGAAGCGAGTTTTTAGGCGAGGCTGTACGGGCATATTTCGGCTCCGACAATGGAGCCTTTTGATTGGCTAATCGAGGAGGTGTGCAGACGGTGGAAGTCATGCCTGGAATGTCCACGTTATCTGGCCAAAATGTTCGGCCAATAGGAGCACGCTGATTGGCCGGCCGTCTTTCTACTTTAATAATAATAATAATGTTGTAACAGGTTTTTACTGGGGTTGTATTGACTAATTAGATAGATTCTTACTTGACTGGAGAAAAGGAGACCAACACAAACACAAGCACGAAGACAATAGAGGATAATATAACGCAGAGTACAAACATAGATTTTCTTATTTCACAGTAACATATGATTATAAGTGCAATGTTACATCAGACATGGATAGGTAATTATATAACAGAATGATCGAGGATCCACTAGGCGTCTCAAGGGGAAGATCTTTGGCAGCTTCCGACAGTCTTTGAAGATGCGGCTGCGTTGTATTCCTGATGATGACCTGGTCCGTGGTGGTGGTCCTGCCGTGTGACGGTTGCAGAGTTGGCGAAGACTTCCTTGGGGTCTTCTGAAGATCTACGTATTTTACGAATACGAGCCATTTCACCAGTGTAGTACACTCTCGTATCGTAGGACTTGAGTAGGGAGTCGTTTCACCAGTGTCTTCCGCCCTCCACTACGAGTCCTTGACCTTGACTTCCTACAGGAATCTCTGAAAGAACTTTGATGTTAGATGTTGTGGTTATACGAGTACGAGCCGTTTCACCAGTGTCTTACGCTCTCGTATTGCAGGACTTAAGTAGAGACTTGTTTCACCAGTGTCGTTACACCCTTCACTACGAGTCCTGACTGAGAAGGAAGCCGGTTCACCAGTGTCTTGCGCTCTTCCAACCACCCTTACTATTTTTGTAAGTTTACTAGAACTAGAGCGCTTGTTGGTATTGCATACTCTAATTACATTAAATCCTGTACCAAGGCAATGTAAAGATGTTGGGTGGTCACCAGTGTGATCCAACAAGAATACTAGCAAATCCAAGGTACCTTTGAGAAATGCGTCAAGTAGTTCCACCAGTGTCTTACTCCCTCAAGGCATTTTCTCAGTTAATAGTACAAAGTCTTCTGATACTATCCCTACCGGTGTGGTAATAGTATCTGTTCAACTCTACTGATGATGAGGTAGGCTGAGATGGTCTTACCACTTTCGTCATTCTCCTCGGTGGGGCATTTCAGGGCTAGAGGGGCGGCTGTGCCTGGAGAAGGGTCTGGGCCGACTGCGGTAGCCCTTCTGGGAATCCGCGTCATGGCGGTGGTGCTCCTTTGAGCAAGAAGGGCGCGTGGTGTGTTGATCTGTATGCACGGTTTGTTTATTACAACGTCGTGAGGGATTATCTTTGTTAGCTATATCATCAGTAGGTGCCGTCCTCACTGGTATGTTCTTTCCTGGGGTCGGGGAAAGTGCCTGAGTGATGCAGGTGACCCGAGCGAAGCGTGGTGAGGAGTCGCTTATGCCCTCTTGTCTTGGTGTCGCGGTGGCAGTGGTTGTTGGTGCGTGCAGGGCCTCATCTCTGTGGTTTGTTTCCTTGGCACTTTTCTTCCCTATCTCAAATAATAATAACGTATTGCATAAAACTGTTCCAATATTTTTAAAAGGTTGGTCTATAATTACCTCTCAGTACAATCCCCAACACTTTAGGGAGCGTTATCGGTGTCGGACATGCAATTTATAAAACATATCACAGAGTACATGAAATGTCAATGAAAGCTAGTAACACATAATACAGTTTCAATCTGAATATCTGATGCCATAATTCAAGACAAATACACTATATTAATCGCAAAAACACACACATCCGTCGATTACAACATGATGAGATAACTTTAGTAAAATAATTGAACATAACTTGAATCGTAATTAGGAGCAAGACATCATTAGGCCTACCTATAGTACCAAGGTCTAGGTTGAGTGGTCAAACAGAGAGCATATATTAATAAACACATACAGTATATATACATGTATAGTCCCGGATATATGTTCTTAACCATCCTAGGATTGTCATTATGTAATTAAAATGTTATTATATATATACGAAAAAAAAAATTACTTTTCCCTAATTTTACAAACTGATAATTGCATAAAATATTGATTATACATAAACTGGTCGATTCAAAATGTAATACTTGCGTAATTTATTCACAGGATGGTTAAAATCATGTGTCCATGAATGTATATACATACTATAGATGTACACTCAGGGACAAATTTAGTGTTTGCCGCTCCAAAATCTCTACCTTAGGGTTCTCTTTTGTTTTATAAGATAACATTATTCCCTAACACTTCTGAACAAAGCTTAATATCCAAGCTTTGTTCAGGTGTGCGAGGAGTAGGCCTACATTGTGTCTTATTCTAATAGACAATAATAAAGTAGACATTTTTGAGCGGCGACACTAATTTTGTTTGTTGGTGTATACAACCTACACAGTTATATACCCAAATATTGGCTACAGTTTACAGAGTTCCAACAATCTTAATTAGATTTATTAGAAGCTCAACAGTTAATGTATAAACTACATTTACAGAACGGTATATATAATGTAAAAGGAGGATGAATCAAGACATATATAAGTGATAATGTTTCCTACAGCAATATGAAAAGAAATGTAATTGACCACTTGAGAGTTTCGTTCTATAAGGAAGTGGGAGTTGTAGCCTACACATCGATAGTAAACATAAATGCAATAATAATGTAGGTTTTGGATGGCTAAAGAGTATGTTGAATTGGAGTTTATGTATCTATAAATGTATTATAACTGTATTTTAGCTGGTATAATTATGTTAAATATCGATGTCTACAACTCCAACTTCCTTATAGAACGAAACTCGCAAGTGGTCAATTGCATAATTTAATAATTATGTTTTCTGAGACTACGAACTTCATAGGGCTACTGCACATATGCATACATGAAATGCATACATGCCTGGACATATACGTACATACAGACTGACAGACATACAGACAAAAAGGTGCACACCTAATTCTTACCAAGTTACTTCATCAATATATCCGTTTTCTTAAAACAAATTGTAAACAGCGGACCAAATAACTGCGGAAAAACGGCAGCACTGCTCCCAGCTTTACCACTAAAGAATGCCCAGGTGACCAAAGCTGCTCCCAGGCAAGGGGCTGAGGAGAGTGCGGAAAAGCCCGGGACACCGAAGAGCCCCTCTGAGGGCTCTGTGCCCCTTAACAGTTATGAAAAGAAAGTTGAGGGGCAAGGGAAAAATGTAACGCTTTGGCTCCCAGTCTGCCACCCTAGGTTGACAGTAGAGAGGTCAATCCACGGAAAAGACGCCGCCACTTGAGATCTAGAAAATATATATGTGAAAAAAACAGTCAGAGTAAGCTATGGGTATGGCAGACAATGCTCAACTCTCATTCTGATAGACCAGCCCATCACCAGTGCTGGTGATTGTATCCAATAGCTGATGCAGATTATCTAGGTTACCACAACTTACATTCCAATGAGGGACATCACTAACGCACACTTATTATAGATTATTATTTACTGCTAAGTGAAGAGAGGCGTCGGGTGTGAGGAGACTACTATTTCGTCTCGTCCGGCTCGGGAATTGGCTTGGAGTTCTCTTGGTTGTGAACATAGCATTGTGACCAATGGACAACAGGACACCCAGTGCAGAATCGTGCATATCGTGCGAGGTGGGGTTTTTTTAACCATCACGTTTTCACTCAAATAGTTTGGAGAATTTATAACTTTTCACCTCATTAGTTTGGCGATTATATGACGTTTCACTCCATTCTAGTGTCAATTTTGTTCTGGCCGATCGGTATTGAGCCTGAATTTAGGAGAAATATATTTACTGAAAAAATGTACATATTTAGTTTGAAGGGGGTCTTGGTGGGTTTTTTTTAGGAGTCTGGAAAAGCGTTTTGTTCTTTTTTTTTTTTTTTTTTTTTTTAGCATATGGGGCAAACTATATACTGTATAATTATACAATGCCCCAAAATGAGAAAAAGCGATCTAAATCCTCTGGTCAGCATGGAAGTAAAGAAGTCCTTACATGTTAGTGTAGTAATCCCGACATTGACATACGGGAGTGAAGTATGGACATTGTTGGAGAGACACAAACCAAGAGTGAGAGGGGTGGAAATGAGCTACTTGAGAAGTGCGTGTGGAGTTACATGGAGGGATAGTCAGACGAATGAGGAAGTACGAGAGCGGTGTGGTGTGGATGTAGATGTGCTCGAAAGTGTGAAAAGGAACACCTTCAGCCATGTGGAATGTATGGGAAGTGAGAGAATGACTAAGAGAGTGTATGAGAGTGAGGTGAAAGGACAGAGAGGGAGAGGTAAACCGAGAGAGAGGTGGAAATATGGAGTTAAGAAGTATATAGTATACGTGAAAGCGGTGCTGGATGAGAGGAGAGGCGTCAGTGACTAGGACAGAGGTGCATGGGGCCGATTCGTTCGTGGCCACCCCTTCAGGGATCACGGCGTCCGGCAATAGACAGATAGATAGCATCTAGAACCTAATTGATAATTAAAGAAAATATCAAAATAACCAGACAGTGTTAAAAATGTATTATGCAATCTCAATACAAAGCTCTACAGTATATATTGACAGTTCTCAGCTCCCTCCAATCTCCTCCACACACTTCACATTATTTTTACCCTAAAGATTTACGAAGTAATATTGTTATGCCACGTTTTCAATTAAACGTGAGACAATCTGATTGCGATTTCCACCTTAGGAATCAGCGCTAATCATCAACTTAAGATACCTCTCCGCTGGGTAAAGAATTGCTTTAGCTCTATAAATCAACACTCTAGTCATAAGCAATGGACACAAAATACACATGAAAGGTTTTAACCCCTACTGTATCATAGGGTACTACCATAAAAGTCCCCCCCCCCCACCCCAATCCTAAGCAATTCCATTTTCTCTCCCAGGCCTTGGTAGCTGGATACATATCTTTCTGCCTCACACATCAGGGGTATCAGGAAAACCCTCTTTATATAACATACACATCCAACTTCACGACATTGCCCTACATTGCTATCCTCTATCCATAAAACACTACTCTTCCCACTACATATCATACATGTAACACCATACACCTTACCCAATAAACATGGCAGTACAATTGTTAAGAGCAAACCTGGTGGTCCCTCGGATATCCACCCCCGGCAGGGTTGGGTCATTGACACAGGGCCCTCCAGGTCGTCATCATGCGACTGTGTCAAGAGCATTGCAACGTCCCAAAGCTGCTCGTCGGTGCAGCTTTTTCTTTAGTAATATAAGGGGACTTCACTCTAACATCAATTCTGTACACCAATTTCTTCAAGCAGAATCCCCTACTCTCCTTTTTTTGACAGAGGACTCAAGTAACATCCACATCTGACACGTCTAGATTTAATTTTCCAGGTTATCAACTGCTCCAAAATTTCAGACCTAAAGGAGGTGTATGTTGCTTCGCAAAATCTGAAATTGCCCTGGAGGAGGTTACTAGTTTCAATTGTCCCTATTTTGATTATTCTATATACAAATTAATTTCTGCTGGTAAATTTAAATACATATGTTGCATCTACCGTTCCCCAAATACTCCTCCAGAGCAAAGTCTTTTTGATTCTCTGTCCTCACAACTCAGTGTCCTCAACTTAAATGCTTCTTCTGAAATCACTGTGTTGGGTGATTTTAATGTCCATAATGTTGAATGGCTCACTCATTCAGCCAGGACTGATGATGCTGGTCTTGAATGTGAGCTATTTGCAGACTCATTTAATCTCACTCAACTAGTCAACCAACCCACCCGTGTACCAGATAATCCTAATCATAATTCCCACCTACTGGACTTATTTTTAACAACCAATTCAGAAAATTATGATGTTACAGTGAGGTCCCGCTTGGATCTTCTGATCACTGTCTGATACAGGCCACCTGTCTATCACCTACCACACCTTCCCACTCTGAACCTGTTTTGGTGACTAAATGGCATTACGATAGGGCAGACTGGGAGGGTCTTCAAGGTTTCTTTATTGATATTCCCTGGACCTCTTTCTTTTCTAATGATGCACACTCCACCTTGAGCCACATACAAGATTTTGTAAAAATTGGAATGGAAACTTTTATTCCTCATCAAAAGTACAGTAAAAGATCTAATTCACCTAAATGGTTTGACCATAATTGTGCTAGAGTAACTGAACAAAAAGCAATAGCCTACAATGCATACACAAGATCAAAAACACATGAAGCCTTTAATTACTTTAGAAACATCAGAAATCATGCCAAAACTGTATTAAACCTAACTAAATCAAACTTTCTCCACAAGCAGGCAAATAAACTTCTAAATAATCCAAATGATAACAAAATATTTTGGTCTACTCTTAACTCATTTAAATCCAACTTCACTACTGCTTCATCCATTCCACCATTAAAATCTCCGACTGGCAATCTTGTAAGTGACCCACGAGGAAAAGCTAACCTTCTTGCGGATATTTTCTCCACCAACTCAACCTTAGATGAAATAAATCAAGATGTCCCTGTACTTAATTTTAATTCGCCTGAAATTCCCTCACTTAAGATCCACACCAGACATGTCAAAACTATTTTGCAGAATCTCTCGGTAGATAAGGCTCCTGGTCCAGATGAAATTCCTCCAATAGTACTTAAGAATTGCTCCTTGGTGCTCGCTCCTGTATTGGCAAAATTTTTCCGTCTGTGTACTCATACCTCATGCTTCCCAGTACCCTGGAAAGAAGCAAACATCCATCCAGTTCCTAAAAAAGGTGCCTCTTCAGATCCATCAAACTACAGACCAATAGCTATAACTTCCACTCTTGGTAAAGTCTTTGAAATTATATTAAATAATCACATAATTAAGCATCTTGAGAATAATAAATTAATCAGTGATAGGCAATATGGTTTTAGACGATGTCGATCAACTGCAGACATGCTATGCCTTCTTACGCATCAAATCAACCAAGCTACAGACCAACATGGTGAAACACATACAATAGCACTGGATATATCAAAGGCATTTGATAGAGTCTGGCATCAATCCTTATTGTCGAAGATGTCACACTACGGCCTTGCATCATTAGTTCCACTAATTTCTTCTTATCTTCATAACAGAAAAATACGTGTAATGGTAGATGGCCTTTATTCTCAATTTCACTCAATAAATGCTGGTGTTCCCCAGGGATCAGTTTTGGCCCCAATTCTGTTCCTCATTCATATCAATGATCTCATATCTACCACTCATAATCCAATACATTCCTACACAGATGACTCAACACTCCACAGTTCCTTCACATTTACCAATTCTTTCACCCAACCCGATCTTATAAATTCAAAAATAAACACTGCAATTTCTCTGAACCAGGACCTTTCTAGAATTAATGGATGGGGACAAAAGAATCTAGTTTCCTTTAATGCACAGAAAACCAAGTACATTCAATTTTCTAACCGACAGAATCTCACTGACTCCCATATATTTTTAATGATGTAAATATTCCCACTTCCCCTAGTATTGACATTCTCGGTGTAACATTAACTACTAACTTGAGCTGGACACATTATGTTAGAAGCATTGCTAAGAATGCCTCTAAAAAAACTGGGACTCCTGTACAGAGTTCGAGAATTCTTCACTGACGAGCAGTTGGCCGTGATATATAAAAGTCATGTGCGTTCTCAGATGGATTACTGTTCACCTCTGTGGGGTGGAAGTGGAGTGGTTGCATTGAGGCAGTTGGACAAAATTCAAAATAAAGCTATTAGATTAATCAATAACCCTGCAATCACACAGGACCTTCCTACATTATCCATACGAAGAAACGTTGCATCCCTTGCATTATTCTACAGATATTTTCACAGCAATTGTTCCGAGGAACTTGCTTCAATTGTGCCGCCTCTCCACATCTTTCCCCGTAGAACTAGGGCAGCTGAGAGCGCCCATGAATTTACACTTTCTCCTCCACAATGCAGAACTTCTGCTTATCAGAATTCATTTATCCCCAGAGCTACTACTCTTTGGAATTCACTTCCCTCGAATTGCTTTCCACAAACTTACAATCTACAAATGTTTAAATCCAGTTGTTACAAACATTTTATGAATGGAGGATGCCTTTAGGCACATGGACCTTTTTGTTTTATCTGTGTTTTTCCTTCCTCCGTTCATTGTCTCTTAAAAAAAAAAAAAAAAAAAAAAAAAAATGTGGCCAAAATGGCAAGATATAACAACCTCCCACCTCAAAAGATGGAGGAATACTGCCTCTCCCAGCCTGTAGAGGATTGGATATAAGCTGAGAAGTGTTGCCAACTCTAGACAGTCCTCAAAGGGTTGTTGTAGCAGGCACTGCCTGATACTGGCAGTTACAAGGATCGTATATTACTGACGGCTCTCTGCCGTCGCTGGGACTGGGGAGTGATTTATCTACTGATGGCTCTCTGCCGTCGCTGGTACTGAACGGGTTAACAGGTTTTATTTGTTAATAGGGTTCAATCTCAATATGTCTCTGGAAAAGTAAACATAACATTCATATATAAGAGAATAATAATGTTACAACTGAACATATGAATAACAACATATAGAGAGGATGTCTCAAATCACAATAAATAAAGTCCTGATATAAATATACAAGCTCTCAAATATGGCTTGGGAAAGAGTAAATAATAGTTACTACTATTTTATAAGCATAGAACTGATAAGTATGGACAATAGGACAGTATTTGATTTAAAAACGAACAATAAGTTAAAGTGACTTGAATAAGTATTCAAACTGAAATAACTCAAAGAGTCATAAATATGAATTATAGATTCATAAATTTGTAATAAATATAATAGTCAGAAATACGCGACTGAGGAGCAATTACTCGCGACTTGAACTACCACTATTGGACTTGTACCCTGATGACACGTAGCGCATAAACTAAGGTCTGAGTAAGCATTCAAGTTGATGTGTAGTGTAGGTATTTATAACCGGATAAACCTTTGTATATTTCCACATTAATAAATACAGGAGCCTGTATCCGAAGAAGTAAATAAACGTTTTCCGTCCGATAGACGTGTGTATTGTTCTCCCGAAGCAGAGCAATGAATAATAAACAAAGAAGGGAAGAATGGAAAATCATCTTTAATTTACGTTAGCACTTAGTGAACCTCATCATACCTCAGTCTAGACCCTCACAACAATCATTGTTACCATTACGAACAAAAGAAACACTTAAATAATTTGGTAGAGATAATAGGCACTGGTAGATCGACGTTGGATCACACTGGTGTAGGTTTAGTTGTCCTGGTTCTTGACTACAGGGCCTGGGATTTCACACATCCCAGGTAGGCTCGGGCCCAAATTACTTTAGGGCACGGTCGTGTCTCTCTCTCTCTCTTTTCTTGACTCGGCACAACGCACTTGTTCACGATTCACGCTGAACCTGGAGGATGACAATAAAGGATCCCCTACACTGGGTATTCTTAAGGTACTACCAGGTGTAGGTGGACAAGATAAGAATAAACTATCCAGAACCTTGAATGGATACTGAAATGACAGGGCTCGAGGAAGATGAACCAAAACCTCCACCGTACCTGTTCCCACATCGTAATGAACCACAACAGCAACAATGCAGAATTGCCACCATAACAACCAAGAGGAGAGCCAAGAAAACGACCATCCCGAGACAAGAAAATCAAATACCTCAGTGCCCCCTATCCCCACGGGCAGGTAAACAGAGCTCACTATCTGGATCAGCAGGATACATGCCGTTCCCCCGCGTTAATCCCCTAGGACCGAGCCTTCAACACTGCCCGCTCCCCTCCACATGTGAGGAACTCCAGCCAGAACCTGATCTCGACTATGACGAAGATTACTTCATGGAATTACAACACCTACCTACCTAAGGTTACCTAAGGTTGTGTTCGCCACTCTCCTAGCAGCACCGAGGAGCGCATCGCCCCTCGTTGTGGGTTGTGTTTTGGTGCAGCAAACTGTTTGAAGAGACAGCACGCTCCCTTGCCAAGATGGGCTCGTCTGGCACTTTTTGCAGTTCGACATCGAGGGCTCTCTTGAAGTTGTCTAAAGAGATGCCCCTCATGTCTCTTACTCGCCGTGGGAGTTTACTGAAGAGACGTGGGCCTCTGTGTGATAACCAGCCCTCTCACAGAGAGCCCATAGCACCCCTGTTATTCATCCAGGGGATATTGCATTCCCAGCCTCTCCTATCACTGAATTTCATGACTATCGGAATATGTAGGTTTGGTACTAAACCCTCTGCGATTTTCCACGTGTATATTATTAGGTAACGTTCTCTTCTACGTTCCAGCGAGTACAGTTTCAGTGCTCTTAAACGATCCCAATAGTGTAGCTGTTTTACCGAACTTACATGCGAAGTGAAATTTCTTTTTACACTCTCTAAGTCATTTATTTCACATGCTTTGTATGGGGATGTTAATACGCTACAGTATTCAAGCCGCGGTAGCACTAGAGATTTGAAGAGCTTTATCATAGGTAATTCTCCGCGTGTTTTAAATGTACGCAGAATCCAACCCGTTAAACGTTTCGCAGCCGCAACTTTGACCTGGTTATGTTCTTTGAAACCCATATTTTCAGACATTAACACCCCAAGGTCTTTCACACTGTCTTTCCGTTCTATTATGTGGTTAGATTCTGTTAGGTAGTTTTTGCTCTCTTTAACGACATTATTATCTCCGTACCTTATTAATTGGAATTTGTCTTCATTGAATTGCATGTTGTTTTCCTTTGTCCACTGGAACACTACATTTATGTCTTCCTGCAGCTTGCCTGTGTCCTCTTGTGTGCTTACTATCTTGCTTAGTTTTGTGTCATCCGCAAAAGACGACACCGTACTGTGTGTTGTGTTGGTATCTATGTCGCAAATTAGAATGAGGAACAAAAGGGGCGCTAGCACTGTTCCTTGGGGCACTGAGCTTTTGACATCCGAAGGCTCAGATGTGACTTGGTTTACTGCTACTGATTGTTTCCGGTTTACGAGGAAATTGTATGTCCACCGTCCGATTTTCCCCGTTATACCTTTTGCTTTTAGTTTGTGGGCTATTATACCATGGTCACATTTATCAAATGCCTTAGCAAAATCGGTGTAGATGACATCAACATTTTTCTTTTCTTCTAGCGCTTTAAGAATTTTGTCATAATGTTCCAAAAGTTGTGAGAGACATGATCTTCCCGCTCTGAACCCATGTTGACCGGTGTTGTGTAGTTCATTTGCCACAATAAATGCTGAGATTTTGCTTCGCAGGACTCGCTCGAAGACTTTAATGATGTGGGAGGTTAGAGCTTCCGGGCGGTAGTTTTTTGGTAGTGCTTTACTCCCTCCTTTATGCAGTGGGGCAATTATTGCATTTTTCAAGCTATCTGGTATTTCACCAGTGTCTAGACTCCTTCTCCACATTATAGCCAGGGGTTTTGAGAGGTTATCCTTACATTTCTTCATTAGGATCGAATTCCATTAGTCCGGGCCTGGTGCCAAGTGGGATGGCATGTTGGAAATGGCCTCTTCTATGTCTTTTGGACCGAAATCAATATCCAGCATCTGCGGGGTTTCCGTGAGGGAGGTTTCCATGAAAAATATATTTTGGTCTCTGATGGCTGTTGTTTCATCAGGTTCACTGAAGGCCATTTCATACTGCTGGCGTAAGAGTTCGCTCATTTCCTTTTTGTCCCCTGTGAATGAACCATCCCCTTTGCTTAGTGGGCCGATGTTTGATGCTGATTTAGCCTTTTGTTTGGCATATGAAAAGAAATACTTGGAATTTTCCTTTATACCTGCAATAGCTTTCCTCTCTTCTTCCATATGTTGTAGTTCATATGATATTCTTAGCCTATGTTCAATTTCCACAATTTCTCTATCTATTTTGGTCTTTTGTCTATCCTGTAGATTTTAATGAGTGCGCCTTTGTGTGAGTAATTTTCTTCTTCTGTACAGCTTCCTTCTTTCCCGATCCTGTATGCTTCTTCGTCTTGTTTGTGTGCAGGTATATGGTGGTTACAGATTTGGGTCATGGTTTCTGTTATTAGGACTAGACATTCTGCTGGTGTCAGGTTATTCATTAAATCTTCCCAGTCTATTTCCTCCATTTCTTGATTTACCTCTTCCCACCTAATATTTTTTTTATTGAAGTTAAATTTACTGAAAGGGCCGGTTTTTGGGCTCGATTCTGAGGTTGTCTGTACACTTGCTAAGGTTGTTTTGATCTCAATTAGTTTATGATCTGAGTATGTTGTGTCCGATATGTTAACCCTCCAGCCCCGGCTATGTATTCCATATATATTCCCCGAAATCCGGGGGTTTTGGCCGAAAAATGTCTACGCCTAGGCTACCGCATTTTTGTTATTTTGCTTGCTTGCGCATTCCCGCGCATCCCCAAGCGTAGATGTGTTTCGTACCTGTAGAATGGCGTTAAGTAGAGCTCTCTAAGTCAACTGGTTCAGTTGTGATGATGATTTCATTGGAGATAACTTTATGGCAAAAACAGACACTTTACACTACTTTTCGATACTTAACAATAACATACAGGCACACACGAACAAGCGACGCACTCCTTCTTGTGGTCGGAGATGCGGGGCGTCGGTCCAGCCGGCTGGTGTTTATATGCGTCGGACGGACGCCTCGCACACCAAGCTTACAGGCTTTGAGCTCATGGGTGCCTCAGAGCCCTACCGGGTAGCTCGGGGTGTGTTTTTTATGGGTGCCTCAGAGCCCTTCCGGGTCTGATGGGTTAATGCTGTGTACTAGAGAGTCGTTGTTGTGAAGACCAAGTCTAAGATATTGTTTTCCCATGGGGGTTCGGCAATATGCTGGGTAAGATTAAAAAAGTCGCAAAGTTTAAAAAGCTCTCGTATTTGTATTTGCTTCTCCTGTGTTATTTGCCAGTACCTGGTTTTCTAGATGTCTCCGTTTAATGTTTGGTAGGTTAAAGTCTCCTAGCCACATAATATTTGGTGTTGGGTTCCCCAGGGTTTCCACTTCTGATTTTATTTTGTTGAGCTGGGTTTTGAATTCTTCTAGGGATGCATCCGGAGGCCTGTATGTTACTATAACTGCTAAATTTATGGATTCTATTTTAACTCCCAGTATTTCCACCACTTCATTACTGTTATTTAGGAATTCAGTACATATCAGTGAGTCATGTATATACAAGGCTACACCCATAAAGAAAGCATTACATAATATAACACAAATGTAACAAAATCATAACAACTGTAAATTAATTATTATTCACTTGTACAAGCTTTCCAAGGCCTACTTTTAGTATTTATAAATAAAGAATAACATTTCCCATGTAACCATATATGCATTATATTTTTAAGGATTCTAATAACCGAACAATAATTCAAAAACCATAATTCGCATGCCTCTTCTATTCCGAATAACAGTAACCGATTACCGAGTTAACAAATGATTACTACCTGACTGAAACAAGGGATAGGTAGGCAAAACTACCTGACTGAAACAAGGGATAGGTAGGCAAAACTACCTGACTGAAACAAGGGATAGGTAGGCAAAACTACCTGACTGAAACAAGGGATAGGTAGGCAAAACTACCTGACTGAAACAAGGGATAGGTAGGCAAAACTACCTGACTGAAACAAGGGATAGGTAGGCAAAACTACCTGACTGAAACAAGGGATAGGTAGGCAAAACTACCTGACTGAAACAAGGGATAGGTAGGCAAAACTACCTGACTGAAACAAGGGATAGGTAGGAAAAACTACCTGACTGAAACAAGGGATAGGTAGGAAAAACTACCTGACTGAAACAAGGGATAGGTAGGCAAAACTGGCTTCGCATTCGGGTAACCTCGCTATTAATAGTGAGCGTACTTAATCATGAACCAATTCGGAAAATACTTCCGTAGGGATTAGCCTAAATCCCCTTAAGGGGGGTGACCTGCTTTTTGTTATTTCTGTCCTTTTCTCTCTTTCTCTGGCTTGTATCCATTCGGCCCCATTCAGCCAACTATTTTAAGACGTTTATCGCCATCTAGGTGTCGATTTCTTCCTGGCGAGCGTTATCGAGCCAGCATTATATGAAGAAATCCGGCTTTGCCGGAGACACTTTTCTATCAAAAAATGTACAAATTTAGCCTGCTGTCAAACAAAAATTAAAAATATGCTGGCTCGCTACCGCTCACCAGTAAAAAATTGTAACCTGGATGGGGATAAACGTCTTAAAACAGTAGGCTGAATGGGGCCAAATGGTACAAGCCAGAGAAAGATAGAAAAGGACAGAACAAAAACAGGTCACCCCCCTTAAAAGGTATGTTGAGTGCAGTGACCAAGAGGAGTGTGTAGGAGGCTTAGAAGTGACCATTCTAGCTTGTGAACGTGACAACGGCGTCCCCCTCTGGTGTCTACAGACTGGGGAACCAACAGTGCTCCGTCGCCAGATCTCTCATGGCTCCTACTTCTCTCCCTCACCCAAAACTAAGTGTTTCTGTGTTACTGTGTTTTGGACATTGTTGTGAAAGTTATATATATAAGATATGCCAGTGTTCAAGTTAAAGTAATTCTATAGGCCCCTTTTGGCCTCTATTTATCATAACCTACCACTCGTGTTGAGAGAACAAAACACACTCTTTATACAAGATTGATATACCTATAACACCCTGGATATAACTCATTTATATACCATATAAATGTTATATATATATATTATTTTTAGGAATTATACCATACACCATGCGTAATTTCCAGTGAACACTTCCAGATCTTTTTCTATTGTGTTATTAATTGCTGGGTATAAAATGCATCTCTAAATATCCACAGAGAGTGTAATAACAGTTTTTCCATCAATCGAAATTTATCTTTTTAGTGTTTTGAAGTCAAACCCTGTTTGTGCTTTAGTTTAGTGTTGAATACATTTCTCTTTACTTCCAGTCGTATTAAAATCCCTACGGTGAGTTTATCAGCCATTCATTTCGGCTAACCATATTTCGTAAGAGTTCCGTGAATTTATCTTCATTATCACTGTTTGCTCAGCCACCCATTCCGGCTAATATTATTTATTCTCAGTTCCGTGAATTTCTATTCATCATTACTGTTCTCATAGCCACGTATTTCCGGCTAATATTATTTGTTCCCAATTTCGTGAATTTATATTAATTTTTATTATTTTCTCAGCCACCCATTCCAGCTAAGAATTATTTATTATTCGTTCAATTAATTTTTATTACTCATTCTGACTCCATATATTAAATTCGAAATATATCCTCTTTCATCTGGGATTAATGTCAATTCATTTTCTAGATATCCTAAACCTAATTTTACATACAAACTTGACCTTGCATGCGTCACCTCAGTATAGTTGACCTACCTCACCACCGCGGAACTTTGTGTGTACCTCAGCCGTGCTACCTCGCCTTACCTGAGGTCGCATTATTGTCGGACTATTGCTACCAAACATACTCTCTGTGTATGTTTATATGATAATTTGATATTGTCATTGTATTTATATTCTCATTTTGATGTAGTGTTATTAACCCCCTCAGACTGAAATAGTTAACTTACTAACGAGGAGGCGGACCGCCCGGTATTTTCCCCACAACAGTCAAAATCACACTGAGGGACCGTTAGGAGTCGGAGAAATTTGGGGTTGCCATCAATCGACAGATTCTGATCTAACTTACCTAACTTACTGAGGCCAAAATGACGCTAGAGCGTCATATAACTTATTATTGAGATATTAACCCTTGTCTGGCGGGGGTGGACTTAAGTCGGTCTAGAGAAGAAAGGACTATGTGGCGGGGACCGACTTAAGGCGGTGTGCAATTTTGAGCAATATTTGGCTCTGAGAGGGAGACGAGCGGTCGGCTCTGACCGGTCGGCACGGCTCCCGCGCCAGCACTGGGCCCACCTCCACACACATCCATACTCACTGCCTCGCTACACAGGGAATTATGTAAGGAAATTACCGTATTTTAGGGATTTTCCCTTCGTCTTGCACGATCGTTGCAAGAGAACGCGTGGTCGTAGAAGGATGGTTTTGGTGTCATTGGAAAGCTCAATTATCGCCCTTTCAGGGATACATAATTGTATTATGCTCTGGCTCTTGTTTATGCATGAAAAAGAGCACGGAAACAAGGTCGTTTAGGGTAAAACCACCCGCTTGGCAGGTAGTAGAAGTTACTGACGGGCCCGCTCGTAAGGCGTTAAGATAAGTTCATATGACGCGATCGCGTCAAATGAGTATTTGGGCGGAACCGCCATATGACGCAATCGCGTCATATGAGTCAGAGGGGGTTAATAAACCATTTATTTTATTCTTGTAACACATAACATTCTAATTTATTGTATCATCATCAACGTGTTATTGTTCACTATTTAATGCAATTGGAACCAGTTATTATAGCTAAGTTCTGGATTGAATCTGTGCCCTGTATCCTAGCGAGATCAGAAATAAAACTTGTGTACCGAACTTGTGTATTCTATGTCATTGGTGGAGATTGATTGAACTAAGAAGTATATATGTCAAAGTTAGTTATGTTCCTGTCGAGCCATATGAAGTTCTGAGTCTTCCTATATAGGAATTATAAGAACACATATAAAGCGTGCTGGATTACGGCGTCGCATAACACTGGCGGCAGCGGTGTCTCAATACGGCATAGCAGCTTTGATTTTTAATTTACTCAATCAACCCCAATACATGAATCATCATGGCTGGGAAATCACTCGGATTTGTTTCTTTTGAGGAAGAAAATCACGACATCACTGATTATCTTGAGTTTGCGAAAAGAGTCTTAGATATAGTGTTCAAGGACGATGATGATGTTACAAAGGTCCATGCTGTTATGACAAAGTTGGGCCAGCATACGTCCCTCGTGTTGGGCTACGTGCGTGCTAACCCAGAATTGACCTGGGCTCAATTTGAGAACTTTCCCAAGGCAGCCATTTACCTGTCTGAAGAGGTTTCTTTTGAGCAAGAACATCATGACATCGCTAATTATCTTGAACTTGTGGAAAAAGGCTTGGATATGGTATTCAAGGACAACGATACTTCAAAAATCCACATTGTTGTGATGAAGTTGGGCCGGTATACGCCCCTCGAGACGAGCTACGTCTGTGACAAGCCAAAATTGACCTGGCCTCAATTCGAGAACTATATCAAGGCAGCCATTAACCTTGAGGACTCATGCACCACTCAAGATAACCCAGATTTTTTAATCCGCTCCCACCCACCTATCACCAAACTGGTGGGGGCTCATGATGAGACAAGCACAAATAAACCCCCCATTTATCACCACCTAACAATTCAAGGTGTTAAATCAAGATTTTTGATTTTCACAGATTCATCCCGTTCAGTTCTTTTCTCCTCTGACTATAACCAACACCAGGCCACTTTTGGGCCTCTTCAACCATCCCCCATTGTTTCAGTTGACACTAAGAGTGCCCTAATTCCTAATCAGGGACAGACAGCTCCCCTCTACGTAGCCACTAACCTTCAGAATCACGGCCACTACCACCCATTCATTATTTGTCCATCTGGTGAGACCGATTGTGAAGACTATCTAGGAATAGATCTGCTAGCACCTTTCGTGTTTCCATCAACTGCAGCAACAGAACACTAACTTTTGACCACAGGCCATCCAAAATTACTTCCCCCAACGAATTTCCGTGAATTTAGATTCATCATTACTGTATTAACAGCCACGTATTTCCGGCTAATGTTCTCAATTTCGTGAATTTACATTCATTTTGATTATTTTCTCAGCCACCCTTTCCGGCTAAGAATTATTTATTATTCGTTCAGTGAATTTTTTAATCCTCATTCTGACTCCATATATTAAATTCAAAATATATCCTCTTTCATCTGGGATTAACGTCGATTCATTTTATAGATATCCTAAACCTAATTTTACATACACACTTGACCTTGTATGCGTCACCTCAGGTATAGTTGACCTACCTCCACACCGTGGAACTTTGAGGTACCCCTCACTGATATGTACCTGGTGTGTACCTCAGCCGTGCTACCTCGCCTTACCTGAGGTCGCATTATTGTCGGACTATCGCTACCAAACCTACTCTCTGTGTATGTTTATATGATAATTTGATATTGTCATTGTATTTATATTCTAATTTTGACGTAGTGTTATTAATAAACCATTTATTTTATTCCTGTAACACGAAACATTCTAATTTATTGTATCATCATCAACGTGTTATTGTTCACTATTTAATGCAATTGGAACCAGTTATTATAGCTAAGTTCCGGATTGAATCTGTTCCCTGTACCCTAGCGAGATAAGAAATAAAACTTGTGTACCGAACTTGTGTATTCTATGTCATTGGTGGAGATTGATTGAACTAAGAAGTATATATGTCAAAGTTGGTTATGTTCCTGTCGAGCCATATGAAGTTCTGAGTCTTCCTATATAAGAATTATAAGAACACTTATAAAGCGTGCTGGATTATAGCGTCTCATAACAGGTACTGTGATGCAAACTTAGGCTGGACAAGGTTAACTAGATTTGCATCGAAAGTACTGGAGTCACCTAATATGCTCGAATCAAAAGGGGTCACAGCCAATAAATCTTTCTCGTCCCCGTCTGGGAATACTAAGTCACGAGAAAGACTTGAGAGGCTGCTCCTCACCAAGATCTTTACCTTTGATTCTAAGTTCCAAACCCAAAATGGTAGTGAAGTCTGAGGACTGAAGGCTTACTTTGCTTAGACTCAACGCGCATAGTGACTCCGATTTTGTCAGCACTTTGGGTGCCCGGTTTCGAGGCAAGATGGGCATGTGTGAGCCTCTGGCTTTGGTTTCTGTTAGGGAGCCGGTCGCATTAAGATTGGATTTGACTTGGGGATTACATGAGGAGGATGTAGGCATTGTTTGCAGTTGAAGATTTGGTTCGTATTGGCTCTGAGGGAGATTTAGACCTGATGGGTGAGGTGATTCTATTATTATTTGATTGTTCATTCCCTCATTATCGGCATGGTTACTGTGGTTTATTATTGATTGGGAATGGTTAACTTGCCTCTTCATATTTCCTTTTCTTTGATTACTATATAACACAGGGGTACACTGAAGGGGTTCATGCCGTATTTCCAGAGAGTTGCTGGAGTCCTTGTTGTCCACGTGTGCATCTGGGCGGCTAGAGTAGTTTCCCCTCTGACTTGTGTTTTCCTTCTTCGGTCCTGGTTGGTTATTGTAGTTAGCCTTGCTAATTCTGGTTTCCTTCATTGCCCGTCTCCTGTTGTTGTTGTTATTGGATCTTGAGGGTCGCTGGGTAGTATTGCAAGATCTTATGGAAGCAACGCGTACAGGTGGTTCTGAGGTGGTGGTTGTGGTTGCTAGATGGTTGGGGGGAATGGTTGGAATATTTTCCTCCCGTGGCATCTCAAATGTGTTTTTCTCTGGGAAAATTGTAATATGTGTCAGTAATATTGTCAGCGAACTATTGAATCTGAATGTGCATGCGAGGTCAATAATCTGGAAACACTTGCAAATTCGAAATTAATTTGCTTTCTCCAGTTTTAAGAGCAACTTACCCCCATAACACACCTGGACAAAGCACAAATATAAGCGTTTCAAGTGTTTTATGAATTAGAGAGATGACGAATTTGGAGTGTTGAAATCTCTTGGTGACTTTTGAATACGACTCTACTTATAAGCATCTTTAATGTCAACAATGACCTTTAACCATGTATATTTAGGAGCAAACTCTTCGATTTCGAGCATTATATTTTTGGCAATGACCTTTCGCCTCAATCATATACATTTCAATAGCAATCATTCTCTTGCATACGAGTATCAGGTCTTTCATATATTTAATCAAGTATTGTCTGTTCATTATGGTTAATACAGATATTTCACTGCTAAACTCGTGTAACTCAAAATAGTATGGCTGCAGAAAACGGGATGTAAATATTCACACCTATTTTCTCTTTGACTTTTCCTAGTGAACGAGCTGATAATTATGTAGCCCATCAAACGGAATTCGTTGTCTGATTCGTGTGATTGATTACTAAATATGGGCATTAGCTGACGCTCCAAATATCTTGCCCGGGCCCATTACTGTAATTTTAAATCCTTACTGCTTTTACCTGTTAATCTTAGATGGCGTTATTGACCAAATAATATGCTTTTGAATGAGGTCAACAAGTATCTGTGTCACATTTTAAGCCACTTAGCACATGATTCGAACACAAGATCCGCCTGTGTGAGCTCGTTCATTGGTAGAAATGTCAGCTCAATATCATAAGGGGTTAGGAGTGATGATTTCTGGCCTACTTATAGTGAATAGACTATATATTATAACTGCTAGGGCTCAGATTCGAACCGTACATGCAGGAGGTCCAGCCACCTATACCACCAAGAAGGTTAAGAGGATAAATCTGATACTTCTAACAGTATTCTTCCCCAACCTCAACTATGGTGACCTGGCGACCCGGAGGATGTGAGCTCACCTGAACAAGGCTTAGCTCTCCTTTCTGGGGAACTTGCAAGGACTAACGTGAGCAAGTTCGTTACGCCACCTGAAAAATCCGGTGCACCCCAACCTGGACACACCGACAGTACCCTGGTGTTTAAGCATCTCAGCATCCCTCTCCCTCATTTTGGAGCATCCGAGCCACCCCAGGCACCTGAGAAACTCGGGACTAAGTTTCTTAATAGAGGAACAGAGAGAGAGAGAGAGAGACTGCATCTTACAATTAATATGAAAACACTGAGTAGGCTGACCTCACCATCCCAGCAGCAGCAGTGGAACTGACCGAAGTCCGAGACCAAAAGACCCCAGTCATCCCAGGGGCCCTGCAGAATGAGATCGCCATACCACCGGTAACACCATCCCGGACAGGCGCAGAAGACTAGTTAACTAAGTCTCTGTCTTCAGAGACCCTACCGAGGCACCTCAAGAAGCAGAAGAAACATTGCACATGCCTATCCATAAATACTTGCTAAGTGTTAAATATAACTTTGTTACTGTTCAACAGCTATGTTCTTGTAGTCTTATTATACATTTATACGCTAACATTGTTTACCTCCAACAACATCCGCCTTACAGATCTTTTATATTCACACTTACCACGCCCCCTTTATTAATTCAGGCTCTAATTTGCTTTCTTGGGGACACCATCATTTTGTACATTATTATTGTAAATAGTCTATGTCCTTTTGTAACTACTTATATATTATCGTTTGCTGCCTAGCATTTTGCCTTTGAAATATTTCATATATTCAAGTGCCTTCAGAACCCTTATTGTATTTTATCTTAAACTAAAAGCATTTCCCCCCAGGGGGTGGAGGAACAAAAAATATGCCCCACACATCCTACTACGTGTCATACAAGGTGACTAGCCTAATAGGGGGGATAGAGGTAGACTTGTGGACCAACACCCATTACTATACAATAATGCCTTGTTATTGGCACTGTCTTGGTATAGCACTGCCGAGGTTGGTGGGGCACATATAGGTGCCACAGGTGACTCTACTGGTCTTACCTGGGCGTTGTTTGGCGCACGCCAGAGTCAGCCACAGTTTTTACATGGTGGGGCAGTGTTCTGGCAGGATTTTGTAATTCCATAGTCCAAGTTGCCTAATGTACAGTAGAGTCTTGATGTAGCACTGTTGAGGCTGGTGTGGTTTGCTGATACTGTACTGTAGGTGCAGGTGTTGTAGTGGGACTTAGTTTAGTCATGCTGCGGCACAGTTAGCACTATGCCAACATCAGCTACAGTGATGACATGATGGGGCGGTGTTGTGACGAGACTTTATAGTATTATATTCCAACTGTGAAAAGGCAACCATGTCCGAGCCGTTACAATGCATGTAATGGAAAATTACGTTAAACCATTAGATGTAGTATTGCATGTATTAACTCCTATAATATATGTTCAATACCAATACATGTTATGAATAAAACCTTATAATACCAAGTCTGTGTAATGTGTATTCTATGTAGTCTCTAGCTTCCCAGTCAAGGAAAGGACCTTCTAACTCACACTGTAAAGATCACCTGGCCCTTACAACGATTTGTTTTCTTCTTTTTCGACCTACTTCCTGTAAAGAGAGAGCCTGTACATCCAACAACTCAACACGGTGAAGCCTGTGAGGTCTTGTTCCAGTCTATGGAGTGAGACATGTGAAGCACTTAGAGCTCCACTCATAGCTCAAAGCAGACCCATCTCTGAAGCTGCTTCGCCTTTGTGATTCACTGTCTCATCCCCTTGACTCGGACCCTCACTCTCAGAACGCCACCTATTGAGCAATTAACTCACTAGGCATTGGCCCCCTATAGCATATTTTGAATATGGGAATATTTATACAGTGCTATTTATTCAGGGAAAAATGATGGTATTATGTTGGAGTTTCGGTGGGCTTTGTGGTAATGCACTGATACTAGGTACAACACAAATTCCACCCCTATAATATTATGTTCCCATTGATATACAGGGATTCGAACCCGGGACCATTGGATTACCAACCAGTCCAGTGGCAAAACCACTCCACCACACCTCCCCTGTACAGTATATACAGGTATATATATATATATATATATACAGTATATATATATATATATATATATATATATAATATTATATAGTATGTACAGTATATACAGTATATTAACATAATTATATGGGCTAAGTTTCATTCATACATTCAAGCATACATTGGCAATAACACTCATGCAATCTGCATAACAATACATTATCATTGACGATAAGTGTCGTTTGTTATCCCAGAATAGAAGCACAACCAAATGTGTTGTGGTGGTTATGGAGTCACTGACACTACCACGTCAAGGTTGGCACCCCGCCACAACACCCCAGCTATATGTAGATGGCAACAGTTAACTTATTCACAACTACCACGTCAAGGTTGGCAACCCGCCACAACACCCCAGCTATATGTAGATGGCAACAGTTAACTTATTCACAACTACGGCAAATAGTTGGCTCTTAACACTTTCTGTAGTATAACATTCTTTGTCTGCGTCGATCACCAGTGTCTAGGAATGGTCCACTTTGTTGTTGTTGTTTTTGTTGTTGTTGGGGATCAGATATCGGCGGTTAAAAAGACATAATTAATTTAAGAACATAAGAACATAAGAAAATGGGAGTCTCCAGAAAGCCGATTGGCCCAAGCAAGGCAGATCCCTGTCCCACACAACCCCAATTACAAAGCCCAACCATAGGCTCAACACTCTAATACCCTGAGGATCATCTTACCAAAATGGTTAGAGATTAACGCAGGATTACGGGGGTCTGCAGAGCGCTGATTGGCCCAACCCTGCTGATCCCCCTTCACACCCAACCCTTCTCGTCCATATGCTTATCCAATTTTATCTTAAAGCTCCCTATCGTTTTTAATCCCACTATAGCACCTGGTAGTCCATTCCACCCATCTACAAATCTGTTACCAAACCAATATTTGCCTATATCTTTTCTGAAACGAAATTTATCTAATTTGAAACCATTGGTACGAGTTCTTTCGCTATCACTGAGCTTTAGTACATTTGTCATGTCCCCTTTGTTAATCCCACTAACCCACTTGAACACCACTATCATATCCCCTCCAACTCTGCGTCTCTCTAACGAATGTAAGCCTAATTTCTTCAACCTTTCTTTATACGGAAGATTTCTAATATTATGGATCATTTTTGTCATTCTACGTTGTACTCTCTCCAATGAATCTATGTCCATTCTGTAATAAGGACACCAAAATTGAACAGCATAATCCATATGGGGTCTCACTAATGACAAGTAAAGTTTTAAGATAACATCAGCAGTTCTGTTACTCACACTCCTAGAGATGAACCCGAGAATCCTGTTTGCCTTGTTTCGAATGCTTATACACTGTTGTCTAGGCTTCAAATCATTGCTAACAAACACACCTAAATCTTTCTCACAATTCGAGTTTTCTAATTCCACATTAGCTAGTTTATATTTAACATTTGTATGCATCTTCCCTATCTTTAATACCTTGCATTTGTCAATGTTAAACTTCATCTGCCAATTTACTGACCATTCGTGTAAGGTATCTCGATCCCTTTGGAGGCACTCTATATCTCTATCTGAATCAATTGTTCTCCCCATTTTGGTATCGTCTGCAAATTTACTTATCCTACTAGTTATACCTAAATCAAGGTCATTTATGTATATAACAAACAACAGAGGACCTAATACAGATCCCTGGGGGACACCACTTTTGACTGCTCCCCATTCTGACTTCGTACCATTTATGCTGACTCTCTGCTTCCTACCAATTAGCCATGACCTAATCCATCCCAACAACGCCCCACCTATTCCATGCGCCTCAACCTTTCTCATCAATCTCTCATGGGGGGCTCTGTCAAAAGCTTTACTGAAATCTAAATATATTATATCATATGACTTGTCATTATCTACTGCTTCATATACCTCTGAGAAAAAACTAAGCAAATTAGTAAGGCAAGAACGTCCCTGAGTGAATCCATGCTGAGAAGAATTTATTAAATTAAATGTATCTAAGTGGTTTCTAATTTTACTAGCAATAATTGACTCTAGTAGCTTTCCTATGATTGATGTAAGACTAATGGGACGGTAATTGGATGCTATTGATTTGTCACCTTTTTTGAAGATCGGAACTACGTTTGCAAGCTTCCAAGCTTCTGGAAATATACCTGTCTCCAATGACTTGTTAAATAAAAATGTTAATGGGTAACTTAACTCATCCCTACATTCTTTTAATACTCTAGCATATACCTCATCAGGACCAGGCGATTTATGAGGTTTCAGTCTGTCAATTTCCTTAAGCACATCATTTCTACTTATAGTAACCGTACTTAACCTATTTTCTATACTATCGCTATATACCTTACGGACTTCTGGAAACTGTGCCAAATTTTCATTAGTGAAAATGGAAAGAAATTGACTATTTAATGTACTGCACATTTCTAAATCATTTTCTGTCATTTCTCCTATCGAAGTTTTAAGGGGACCAATTACATCTCTAACCTTGGATTTATATAGTTGGTAAAAAGCTTTAGGATTATTTTTTGAGTCATTGGCAACCTTGATTTCATAATTTCTTTTTTCTTTCCTAATATCCTTTTTTACCTGTCTTGATAGATTCTGATAGTAAGCAAGTAGGTGAATTTCGCCTTTCCTAATTTTTCTATATATTCCTCTCTTTTGTCCTAGAAGATCTAATAGTCTATTATTCATCCATTTGGGTTGGTTCTGTGTTGATCTAAATTTTCTTTTGGGGATGTATTTATTTTGTGCATTGAATACTGACTTGATAAAATTATTGTATGTATCTACCAAGGTTGACGTCTCTTCCTGACTTAAGATGACAGGTGCCTGAGAAGGGGTACACTCATTTGGACACATGGATCGACTTAATTTTTTGACCATAGGGTCGGCTAATAGGGCTCTTCTTAACCCCCCATAATTGGCTTTTCTAAAGTCAGGTATTAATGTTGTATTCTCTCTGGTATTACCTTTCCATTGTATATTAAAATACACAGAATTGTGGTCACTATTTCCTAGGTGGTCCCCTATCTCTACATTATTTACCATATGTTCATTGTTACTGAAAACTAAATCGAGAATATTATTACCTCTAGTCGGCGTATCTATATATTGTAGCCGTATTATTTTTAGATGACTGATCTGTATTTTAGAATGCAGCCAAATATGACCCACCATATTTTCATATCCTTGTAATATTTTAGGTAGCATTAGACAAATTCATTCAGCTTAGAAAAGACCTCTAATAGCTAAAACATTAAAAATCATCTTTGTTTTCTTCAATTACGGCCATAATTTTTGAATGTGCAATAATCAAACTTGCATTAGAGAAATTATATACTAATTATACACTTCTATCCCGGCGTATTATTATAACTTGTCTAGTGAAATATCAAGATCATAAGTGAAAGGTATCAAATGAAGTGCTCTAGGTGAATTATGTCGGGTAAAGTGCTCTAGGTGAAGTGTATTTGATGAAGTGCTCTAAGTAAAGTGTATAGGATGAAATGTTCTAGGTTAAGTGCATTGGGTAAAGTGCTCTAGGTGACGTGTATCGGATGAAGTGCTCTAGGTCAAGCTTTCTGGGTGAAGTGCTCTTGGTGAAGTATATTGGGTGAAGTGTATCAGATCAACGTGTTCTAGGTGAAATACATCGAGTGAAGTATTTTTGGTGAAGTGCTCTAAGTAATGTATATTGGGTGAAGTATATCAGGTGAAATAAATCGTGTGAAGTGCTCTCGGTGAAGTGTTTTGGGTGAAGTGCTCTAAGTGAAGTTATCTAGGTGAATTGCATCAAGTGAAGAGTATCCGGCGAATTTCATTGGGTAAAGTGCTCTAGGTTCGGAGTTATTGGGTGAAGTGCGCAGAGTTATCAGTTTATGAAGTACTGTTAGTCTCGCCCTGGGAAACCACCTGGGATTCGAACCTTGGACCTTGTGATCAACAGGCACTCGTGCTAACCACTACACCACACTGGCCACAAAAGAGGTCCTGCAACCTGACAACAGCTGTTAGCACGAGTGCCTGTTGATCACAAGGTCCAGGGTTCGAATCCTGGGTGGATTGTAGATGACTAATGCACCTTTGTTGGAAAGTGTATCGGGTCAGTGACCAGTTACACTTTCCATCATCACTTGGTTGATAATATTGTATAGCCCAGGTCGTCAATAAGTATATGCTTCCCTGTGGCTGTTATCGTTGATCTTGTGTTGTCCCTGGAGGTGGTAATGTAGTGCTGGAGTCAGAGTCTCCCATATAACTGCTGTGTTGCAGAACCCTCTTTTTTTCCACAACCACCTTTGGGTGAGCAGGGGTCAAACAAACATGCATGCCTGTCATGCATGTTTGTATCCAAGCCTTTAAAAATAGATTATTGATTTGTCTTGTGAATTTTGAGCAGATCCTCTACTAACGTGTGTTCCTCACCTAGTTAACTTTGGAGGTAGTTGCTTGCCTCGGAGGTTGACCAGGTGAGGATTTAATCTATCTATCTATCTATTGCCTGACGCCGTGATCCCCGAAGGGGTGGCCACGAACGAACCACCCCCATGCACCTCTGTCCCAAGTCAGTCAACGCCCCTCCCCCCAACCAGAACCGCCTTCGTTCATGTACTTCCTCACTCCATCCTTCCACCTCTCATTCGGTCTACCTATCCCTCTCTGTCCCTCCACCTCGCTCTCGTACACCCTCTTAGTAATTATCTCGCTTTCCATACGTTCCATATGGCCGAACCATATCAAGTTGTTCCTTTTCACATTTTCCAGCACATCTACCTCCACACCACACCTCCTTCTTACTTCCTCATTAGTCTGTCTATCCCTCCATGTAACTCCGCACGCACTCCTTAAGTAATTCATTTCCACTGCTCTCACTCTTGGTCTGAGTCTCTCAACCAACGTCCATGCTTCGCTTCCGTAAGTCAGTGTCGGGATTACCACACTGTCATGCAAGGACTTCTTCACTTCCATACTGACCACCCTATTTCTTGTTACTGCTTTTAGCGTTCCTACAACCCTCTTCCCCTGTTGTACCCTCTCCCGCACTTCTTCATTCATAGTCCCATCTTTACTCAACATACTGCCCAGATACTTAAAAGAGTTGACGATCTCCATAGCCTGACCGTTCAGCTTCACCTCACACTCTGTGACTTCACCCCTTTTGAAGACCATAACCTTGCTCTTCCCCGCATTTACCTTCAAATTCCGTTTTTCGCACACTGTTCCAAACTCATTTACCAGACCCTGCAACTCCCATTCATTATCACTCATCAGAACTGTATCATCCGCAAACAGCAGTACAGGTAGCTTCCACTCAATTCCCTCCCTTTTCAGTGATACACCAACATCCACTGCTCTTGATAGTATTTCTTTCATGACTCCATCCATATATACAGTAAACAACCACGGGGACATCACACCCCTGTTTCAAACCAACATTCAGGTCAAAGAACTCGCTCTGCTCACTCTCCACACGTACTGCCACCTTTGCACCCTCATACATGCTCTTCACTGCTTTCAGCAACTTGCCCTCTACTCCGTATATTCTAAGTACTTTCCACAAACCTTCTCTATCCACTCTGTCATAGGCCTTCTCCAAGTCCATAAAGGCAACATACACCTTTTGTTTCTTCTCCAGATACTTCTCCACAACACAATTCAGGGTAAAAATCAGATCTACACATCCTCTTCCCTTCCTAAAACCTCCCTGCTCGTCTCCTATCCATTTCTCCGTCCTCACTCTCACTCTCTCAATCACTACCCTACTGTATACCTTCCCTACTACGCTTAGAAGACATATTCCTCGGTGGTTACCACACACTCCTCTTTCCCCTTTGCCCTTATATAGGGGGACTATTATGCCAGTCTTCCAGTCATTGGGTGCACTCCCCTTCTCCCATGCTAGTTTGCACATTTTCCATACCCATTCTATCACTATCTCACCACCATACCTCAACATTTCCCCACACACTCCATCTGTTCCTGGTGCTTTCCCCAACTTCACTCTTTTCATGGCTTCCCACACTTCTGACCTCCTGATCCCCACCTCCTCCTCCACTACTTCTCTTCTTCTCCCTCCCATACCATATCCAGCTATGTTTGCTGGCTCTTCATTCCTTACATTTAGCAACTCACTGAAGTACTCCCTCCATCTTTCGACTCTCTCTTGCTTCTCGGCTAGCATTCTCCCATTCTTATCTTTCACACCCTTACTGTTTCCCTTGCTACCTTCCCTAACTTTCTTGACTTCTTTCCATTTAATCAAGGATTTAATCAAGGGATTATATTATCAAGGGTGTCGGAGAGTTGGTGATTTACTTAAATATACAATATTTATGTATGCATATTCATATAGTATATGGAATATAACGAGTTTAGACATTCTGACCTTTAACATCTCTTAACTCGAGGAGGTCTGGAGCAAATGAGCTACCATTTTCCACACATATTTGTTGTTTGACTTTTCCCAAACGAGAGATATATATGAATAAACTATAGTTCCAGTGATGGATTTTAACTTATCTATCCTTTGTCCCCAATCGAGCAGGGCAATGCCCAGGGGAGGCCTCATAAGCATGTGATAAGGAGTTGCTGGAACTCCTGTTTCATTTGTCTGGCTTCCCTCACTGTTTCTGGTTGTGTTCACCTACACAAAGAGTAATCCAGCTAGTTCTCACCTATCCCGTGCACTACACTAAACAAGCCTATCACTTTTCATTGCAATAATGTACACCAAAATAAATAAATAAATACATAATTTATATATATATATATATATATATATATATATATATATATATATATAATTAAGACATCAGTAGGGGGCCGAGGGCACCGCAATTTCCATAACAAGAGGAAG
Source organism: Paralithodes platypus (assembly GCA_032716605.1). Lineage (NCBI taxonomy): Eukaryota > Metazoa > Arthropoda > Malacostraca > Decapoda > Lithodidae > Paralithodes > Paralithodes platypus. The sequence goes on along the minus strand of CM064486.1, from coordinate 54,224,440 downwards.
AATAGAGATAGAGCTGCGCCATACATACGCCATGTTTATTACTCGAATTTTCGGCATCAACAAGGTGCCATCTTCAGGTTATACAGACTGATCCTAACATGGCGTATGGCGCAGCTCTATCTCTATTCTTCCTCTTGTTATATATATATATATATATATATATATATATATATATATATATATATATATATATATATATATATATATATATATATATATATATATATATATATATATATATATATATATATACATATATACATAAATATATAAACAAATTAATAAATTAATAAATAATCATAAATATTAACTTTGGATCTCTCACTATTCCACTTGTTGCAGGCAGCTTTGCCTATTGTCTAGATAATAAAATCCCGCCAATGGGCGAGTTGGTTAAGACTTTGCATATTCTGTTCGCATGACTGAAGATCAAAGGTTACAATATTGTGAGTAGCTTTTGAATTAATATTAGTGTAGGTGCATTGGCGTATGGTAAAGTGGTTTGGGTGTGTAGCATTGGCGTATGGTAAAGTGGTTTGGGTGTGTAGCATTGGCGTATGGTAAAGTGGTTTGGGTGTTTAGCATTGGCGTATGGTAAAGTGGTTTGGGTGTGTAGCATTGGCGTATGGTAAAGTGGTTTGGGTGTGTAGCATTGGCGTATGGTAAAGTGGTTTGGGTGTGTAGCATTGGCGTATGGTAAAGTGGTTTGGGTGTGTAGCATTGGCGTATGTAAAGTGGTTTGGGTGTTTAGCATTGGCGTATGGTAAAGTGGTTTGGGTGTGTAGCATTGGCGTATGGTAAAGTGGTTTGGGTGTAGCATTGGCGTATGGTAAAGTGGTTTGGGTGTGTAGCATTGGCGTATGGTAAAGTGGTTTGGGTGTGTAGCATTGGCGTATGGTAAAGTGGTTTGGGTGTGTAGCATTGGCGTATGGTAAAGTGGTTTGGGTGTGTAGCATTGGCGTATGGTAAAGTGGTTTGGGTGTTTAGCATTGGCGTATGGTAAAGTGGTTTGGGTGTGTAGCATTGGCGTATGGTAAAGTGGTTTGGGTGTTTAGCATTGGCGTATGGTAAAGTGGTTTGGGTGTGTAGCATTGGCGTATGGTAAAGTGGTTTGGGTGTGTAGCATTGGCGTATGGTAAAGTGGTTTGGGTGTGTAGCATTGGCGTATGGTAAAGTGGTTTGGGTGTGTAGCATTGGCGTATGGTAAAGTGGTTTGGGTGTGTAGCATTGGCGTATGGTAAAGTGGTTTGGGTGTGTAGCATTGGCGTATGGTAAAGTGGTTTGGGTGTTTAGCATTGGCGTATGGTAAAGTGGTTTGGGTGTGTAGCATTGGCGTATGGTAAAGTGGTTTGGGTGTTTAGCATTGGCGTATGGTAAAGTGGTTTGGGTGTGTAGCATTGGCGTATGGTAAAGTGGTTTGGGTGTGTAGCATTGGCGTATGGTAAAGTGGTTTGGGTGTGTAGCATTGGCGTATGGTAAAGTGGTTTGGGTGTGTAGCATTGGCGTATGGTAAAGTGGTTTGGGTGTGTAGCATTGGCGTATGGTAAAGTGGTTTGGGTGTGTAGCATTTGTTCAATTTTGGCATTGGTATTTGAAACCGGCAAGGAATATTTTGTGGTCATAGTCTTCACTCAGCCAAATATGTACTGTATGCCTGTTGTCGTCGTTCAAACTGCTCCCAGTCAAATGATAGTTGGGAGTCTTAGTAGAGTTGGACATGAAAATCATGCTGAGAGAGATATTTTCCAGAAATCGCCAAAACGAGTGCTAAAAAATCGAAAAACAAACACAAAATATTCGTTTTGTTCTCACGTCACCCCTGACAATGTAATGTAAATTAAACTGATATGCATGAGAGACACTTCCAATTTCAACAATAAACACTTATTTCAGATGTCCTAACTACAAAAGGAGCTCTAGCGCCAAAAATATTGTGTTCGCAAACTTCTGAGGTACTTGAGATTCTCGATAATCAATCCCGTAGCTTACAGGGGTTAGAACCATGGTTTTGGTTTAGTTGAGTTACAAGGTAGCTGAACTTCTGCAATAACATTATTTGGAGTGGAGTACCCCAAAGGGATGGAACTACGAGTGCTCAAAGTCGAAGGAGTAAATTATATAAATAAACATAAGCACAACTGTTTCTATCATATAGATGTTGATAGCAATAGTTTTAGTGGTATAATGTGACATGCTGGTCACGATTCTAAGCTCCGTTTTGCAAAATTGCATCTGACTTACGAGTGAGGGACAACTAAAAAAAAGTGGTCAAAATGTTGAATTAACTGCTGGTACTGGGGCTATGTCAATGAAACTCTAACAGATTGTTTACTGTGAATATTCTGTCGAGTGAGCCTAATAATGATCCTGTAACTGGTCTTTGACAAAAAACACCAATCCTAATCATATTCCATATCAGTGGATCTCGCTGCTGGCCAGAATGTTGGTAGTTATCATTGGTGTTAGCAAGGAGGTATTAATAAGTTAAACTGTGTAGAGTTAAGGAGGCGTCACATTATAGCGATCCTTCATCTTTCAAAATCCAAAATTTTCCGGAAATATTTCTGGGATCTTTTACACTGGTATCGGAAGATAGACTCACGATAGATGAATTTAGGTGACATAAATGTTATCTCATAAGTTGCCAGACCATTGTTAAAGATAAAAGTTGAGTGAACATTTACTGGCATGATATTGGCTTTATTAGACAAATTAGAGTATCGTCATTATGTTAGTGATGTTATACTGGACCTGGTTACTCAATGATGACATAAGTTACGATTAAGTGAGAGGCAAAACAAACCAAAGAATTAAACCTCTCACTCTCGCTAGAATGTAAGCATAAGTATACAGTACGATATATCCCTACTGTTCACTCTCAAGCCTATTAAACCTCTCACTCTCGCTAGAATGTAAGCATAAGTATACAGTACTATATATCCCTACTGTTCACTCTCAAGCCTATTTACACTACCGCGAGATGATACACGTATGTTATCGCTGTTTTACCCCACAATAATCGCCTATACAGGTACATGCAATATATTTTGCATCTAAAGATAGAGCAAGACCCATACTAATAAACAAATACAAAAATTAACAGAAAAATAATCCCATAAGATAAAATTATCACATTGAAAATGGCTATTAATTTTTTTTTCTTCCCGAGTTTACACCATCATTATTTCTTTAAAATCTGAGCATTAAATTGTTATATATGAAACTAGAAATATGTTTTACTCTCATTGCAAATGGGTCATCAAAATATATTCATCATCAGTAGGTGGGTTTATTTGAATAAAATACAAATCAGTACTTGCCGAGTACAACAAATTCCTGCATAACCAAAATATTTATTCTACATCAATTTTGACCAACAAGAATTACATTTAATTCAATCTATTATATCTCAATAGAAAGAGTGGCTGACCTACACTATTACAGTTGCAAAATCCACAAAATATTTAATTATCATCGAGAAAACTGATGCGGTCTGAATTTTTGTTATGCTTTTCCAATATTATCCAATTTCCCATTGTCAAGTATATATTTTGAGATACGACAATAGGAATACATAATATGAAATAACAATCGTTTTTCAAGCACTTCCAAAAATGGAATGAGAATTAAATTTGTCTATCGTCAATAGTTTCTTTTTACATAAATATAATGTGGTGATGGGCTGGTCTATCAGAGTGAGAACTGAGCGATCTCTGCCATACCCATAGCTTACTCTGACTGTTCCTTTTACTTATATATTTTCTAGATCTCAAGTGACGGCGTCTCTTGCGTGGATTGACTTCCTAATCTACCAAGATTGGAAACCAAAGTGTCACATCTTTCCTTTGCCCCTCAACTTTCTCTTCATAATTGCTGAGGGGCACAGGGCCCTGGGTGGGGCTTTGGTTTCCCGGGCGTTTCCGCACCCTCCTCAGCTCCCCGCCATGGAGTGGCTTCGGTCACCCAGGCTTTATTGTGGTCGGCAGGGAGGGTTCTGTGGGGGCGCTCGGTTATGGCCTTGGTCTTGCTCGGGGCCTTGGGGCTGTTCGGCCAGGCAGCTTGGGGAAAAACAACAACAACAACAACATAAATATAATAGCACAATAGTATATCTGCGCTGTACTCGCACTCTTACGACTGTACATCATTCTTGGTTTAGTATGTTCTAAGGTGTTTTAGAGCTATATATTGTAGTGACACATATAGCTCATTGTAGGAGAAAGGGAATAAAATATACCCCAAGTTCTTACTCCAAATATTTAATCATAAAAAACAAAAACATTTTCCATATGTATGAAGGAAACAATAGGCATTAACCCTTCTTTAGCGGCGCGCATCATATGTCGAGTGAAAGAAATCTGGACTATGTGGCGGCTCACAACATAAGTCGTGTGGCATTTTCAGCACGTAATGTTGCTGAGAGAGAGAGACAAGTGGTGGCAGGAGAGTAGCGAGCGTATGACTGCTCCAGACCACCGCGGTGGACCAACTGACATGAATCCCACCCTCCTCCACCCTCTCACACTCGCTACATAGTGAATTGTTTGGGGAAAGTACCGAATTAAATGGTTTTTGCACTCGTGTTGCGCGGTTGTTGCAAGAAAACTAGCGGTCATACAAGGATCGTTGTGGTGTCATTGGAAAGCTCTGTTTATGCCCTTTCAGGGATAGATACTTGTTTTACACTCTGGGTCTTATTTAGGCATGAAAATTATCACCTAAACAGCCCTATTTTGGGTAAAAACACCCCGCTGGTGGCTACATATTATTTACCGCCTAGGCCGCTCGTTAGGTGTTAATCAGACATGAATCGTAGCAGTCGCAACAGATTTATATTTAAACGGGGTATCAGGTACACTGATATTAGTTTACTATATATAGGCTATATCTATCTATCTATCTATTGCCTGACGCCGTGATCCCTGAAGGGGTGCCCACGAACGAACCGCCCCCATGCACCTCTGTCCCCAGTCAGTCGACGCCCCTCCCCCCAACCAGCACCGCCTTCGTTCATGTAGTTCCTCACTCCATCCTTCCACCTCATATTCGGTCTACCTCTCCCCCTCTGTCCCTCCACCTCGCTCTCGTACACCCTCTTAGTCATTCTCTCGCTTTCCATACGTTCCATATGGCCGAACCATCTCAAGTTGTTCCTTTTCACACTTTCCAGCACATCTACCTCCACACCACACCTCCTTCTTACTTCCTCATTAGTCTGTCTATCCCTCCATGTAACTCCGCACGCACTCCTTAAGTAATTCATTTCCACTGCTCTCACTCTTGGTCTGAGTCTCTCAACCAACGTCCATGCTTCGCTTCCGTAAGTCAGTGTCGGGATTACCACACTGTCATGCAAGGACTTCTTCACTTCCATACTGACCACCCTATTTCTTGTTACTGCTTTTAGCGTTCCTACAACCCTCTTCCCCTGTTGTACCCTCTCCCGCACCTCTTCATCCATAATCCCATCTTTACTCAACACACTGCCCAGATACTTAAAAGAGTTGACGATCTCCATAGCCTGACCGTTCAGCTTCACCTCACACTCTGTGACTTCACCCCTTTCGAAGACCATAACCTTGCTCTTCCCCGTATTTACCTTCAAATTCCGTTTTTCGCACACTGTTCCAAACTCATTTACCAGACCCTGCAACTCCCATTCATTATCACTCATCAGAACTGTATCATCCGCAAACAGCAGTATAGGTAGCTTCCACTCAATTCCCTCCCTTTTCAGCGATACACCAACATTCACTGCTCTTGATAGTATTTCTTTCATGACTCCATCCATATATACAGTAAACAACCACGGGGACATCACACACCCCTGTTTCAAACCAACATTCAGGTCAAAGAACTCGCTCTGCTCACTCTCCACACGTACTGCCGCCTTTGCACCCTCATACATGCTCTTCACTGCTTTCAGCAACTTGCCCTCTACTCCGTATATTCTAAGTACTTTCCACAAACCTTCTCTATCCACTCTGTCATAGGCCTTCTCCAAGTCCATAAAGGCAACATACACCTTTTGTTTCTTCTCCAGATACTTCTCCACAACACAATTCAGGGTAAAAATCTGATCTACACATCCTCTTCCCTTCCTAAAACCTCCCTGCTCGTCGCCTATCCATTTCTCCGTTCTCACTCTCACTCTCTCAATCACTACCCTACTGTATACCTTCCCTACTACGCTTAGAAGACATATTCCTCGGTGGTTACCACACACTCCTCTTTCCCCTTTGCCCTTATATAGGGGGACTATTATGCCAGTCTTCCAGTCATCGGGTGCACTCCCCTTCTCCCATGCTAGTTTGCACATTTTCCATACCCATTCTATCACTATCTCACCACCATACCTCAACATTTCCCCACACACTCCATCTGTTCCTGGTGCTTTCCCCAACTTCACTCTTTTCATGGCTTCCCACACTTCTGACCTCCTGATCCCCACCTCCTCCTCCACTACTTCTCTTCTTCTCCCTCCCATACCATATCCAGCTATGTTTGCTGGCTCTTCATTCCTTTCATTTAGCAACTCACTGAAGTACTCCCTCCATCTTTCGACTCTCTCTTGCTTCTCGGCTAGCATTCTCCCATTCTTATCTTTCACACCCTTACTGTTTCCCTTGCTACCTTCCCTAACTTTCTTGACTTCTTTCCAGAACAGTTTCTTACTCTCCCTCCATTTTACACTCAGATTCCTTCCAAATTCCTCATCTACTCTTCTCTTACTTTCCTTCACTACTCTCTTCACCACCCTTACTCTCCACGTACCTCGCTCGTTTCTGTCTCTCGGAATCTTCATTCCCTCTACTACCCAACCACACTCTATATGCTTTCTTCTTTTCTTCCACAGCTATTCTTACCTCTTCTGTCCACCATGCTGTACCTTTCACTCCCCTCCCTCTTCTCCTCACTCCACACACCTCCTCACATGCTGCACAGATCTCATCCTTAAACACCTTGCTCATCTCCTCCACTTCCTCCATAACTTCCAGGTCGAACCCACCTAGTCGTCTTTCCACTGCTCTCCTGTACTCCTCCCTGACTTCCTCCTCCTGCAACCTCTCCACCCTCCTCACCATTCCACCCTCCTCTCGCCTCCCTCCCGCTCTCCTCACCCACTTCTTTTGTATCCTAACCTTAGCTACCACTACATAATGATCAGACAGACCCCCTCCAATACCCCTATACACCCTAGCATCCATCACAGATTTCTTCATTCGTTCATCCACACATACATAATCAATCAATGACTTTCGTTCCACCACTGTCTTATCTTTCATCGTCAACATCCGTTTCCACGTGTACCTGTGGATCATTCTGTTTCGGAAGAAGGTGTTGGCTATCCACAGCCTCCTTCCCACACATACGTCCACAAGTGCACTACCATTCCCATTCACCTCTGATGGTACCCCCCACCCTCCCACCACTCCCTCAACTTTCCTATCACCCACCTTACCATTCATATCCCCAATCAGAAATATTCTTTCGTTCTTGTCAAACTTCTCCAGGCACGCCTCCACATTCATCCAGAACTCCTCTTTCTTTCTTTCAAGTATATCCTCTGTCGGGGCATACACGCATACAATCACCCACGTTTGTATTCCTACTTTCATTCTCACCCACACAATCCTTGAACCCACAGACCCATACTCTCTTACACATTCCTTCCATTTTCTACTTACAAACAAACATGCACCTTCTCTCGCTGTTCCTTCACTCACTCCAGCACACACACCCATTCCACATTCCCATTCTCTCACATCTGAACCTTTCCATTTGGTCTCTGTCATTCCACATACATCCAGCCTGGCATTCACTAACACTTCCAGAACCTCTCTCTCTTTTGTTCCATCATTCATGCCACTAACATTCCACGTAGCCATTCTCAGAATGTCCGAAGGCATGTCCTTAGTCGGTCGTGGTTCGTCAACGTTGGTTCCGTCCGCATCCGAGGCTGTTCGTTCGTTTTTCTTTGCTTAGATATTTTTTCCGGGTGGGGGTCGCAAGCCCACCGACCCAACCTCTTTAGTCGCCTCTTACGACACGCAGAAGGCACGTATAGGCTATATACACTATATATATATATATATATATATATAATAAAAACAAAATCTAAGATACAAAACTCTATCATAAATTATTTTGAATACACTAACCCGTAGTTCAGGTAATATATCTGGCCTATTTAAAGGGATCGGCAAGTGCAGTTACACGTCTGCCTGCTTGAGAGAGACTAAGGGTCGGAGCTCTGTCTACCCCTGGGATAAAGGTTGACTGAGAGCAGTGTTCCCAAGGGTTTCATTCAGTGTGCCACTACCAAAACTTATCTTAGCCCAATTTATACGTAATTTGAATATTCAGTTTTCAATCAATTGATTTCTATCAAATATGTTAATCAGGTATCCGTGCATTTAACAACACCCTTTTTGAATTCGTGATTCGGGGTACCATGCACGAGTGGGTTAACAACATATTCCTTTCCTATGATCCTATTACTTGTTCATATTTGGGAAAAAACATCGTAAGTCATAATAGCCAGCAATGACTTGTTTTTTAGTATTAATTTTTAAGTAAAGTTGGGAGGGGGTGTGCATACAAAAGGCTGCCCTTGGCTGTGGTGCTCATATCCATATCATTGTCCTTTGCAGCCTATGGTGGGTAACTTGGGGGAGTTATCAAGGCCTGTACACGGGCTACGGCATATTATCCAGATCATCATAGTTTACTTCACCAGATGGAATAACACAAATATCCACGAACTCCAGGTTGCTATTTACTGTTAGGTGAACAGAAGTATTGGGTGTAAGGAGACTGCCCATCAATCTCACTCTGCCCAGGAATCAAGCGCAGGACCTTTTGCTTGTGAGTCGATTGCGATACCATTGCACCACATGTTGGCAATTAAGGTACAACATTCAGAGGGAGATAAGGTGTCGTAATTGTTCTGTATATGCGGTATGATGTGATGCTATACTGTAAGTTGATACTTGTGGGGTGTTGTTTGTATACTGGTGTGAACAAGGTGGTATAACGGATAGTGTGACAGAGTTATGATAATTACAAAATAACTATAATTGGATTATTTATGAATGCACTGTTTGGTTAATATTATATCTGCAGCGGATAATAATAATACATTTGCTTAGATAAAAGGGATAATTACACTTGATATAAACAAATACTGTACCACAAGGTTTACTAAATAGAAACAATTTTTGTTTTATAATTATTTCTTCATTAAATATCTATATAAAATCATTTCACAGCACTAGTTAAAAAATAGTACAATTATGTTTTACAAGCCCAAGATTAACAATATGTAAACACAAATTTCCTAAGCATAATTGATAAGGACTACACTCCAAAATCATGGTGATTTTAATGCAATAGTAACTTAACTGTTAGGATCTCTTCCGTGTCTGTCTTCTATGGAATAGGACCTGTATCGCCAAGATGTTGAGGTGGAAATCTTTTTTGCACGTTATAATCATGTCGTACAACAAGTGAATTTTTTGGTTAGGTTAAGGGATAGACCAAAGTAACTAACATACTTTAACACCTACTTTAACAGCATACAATACAGATGGTTTACAAATATATTAACTTTCGCCAATAAGATATATTGGCAAAGGTTAGGTTGTTATTAATGATAAAAATAGTAATGAAAATATAGAAAAAGTACTAGAAAATTAGTGAATTATATCAAGAATAAGAACAAATAATATTGTGTGTCCTAAATGAACCGTAGCTTGGGATATATTTGGGGTGTGTGTTCTACGGAGGAGGCCCTTTACCGCACCAGGATATCACGGTGAGGTGGAACTTCTTGATGACAACCAGGAAGGTTCCCCCGGCTCCCATCGCCATGCCCGTCACCAACATACCGATACCCAGACCAGCCAACTCACCTACAAAGGCAGAAGTACATTATACAGTTACAACTAAATACAACCCAAAACTATTATGGTATGTGAGTGTACAGCGATGCCAAGAAAAGGTGCTACACAAAGAGCAGACTTTTTTTTATTAAATGGGGTCTGCATCCAGACTGAACTGTAATGGGCCTGATCCTTTATGCCGTGTTTTAATACCCGTCACCAGACTACCTAGACTACCCAGACCACCTACAGGGGCAGGGGAGATGGTTAGAATAATGAGTGACAAACCCATACATATGTTTTAATACCCGTCACCAGACTACCTAGACTACCCAGACCACCTACAGGGGCAGGGGAGATGGTTAGAATAATGAGTGACAAACCCATACATATGTTTTAATACCCGTCACCAGACTACCTAGACTACCCAGACCACCTACAGGGGCAGGGGAGATGGTTAGAATAATGAGTGACAAACCCATACATATGTTTTAATACCCGTCACCAGACTACCTAGACTACCCAGACCACCTACAGGGGCAGGGGAGATGGTTAGAATAATGAGTGACAAACCCATACATATGTTTTAATACCCGTCACCAGACTACCTAGACTACCCAGACCACCTACAGGGGCAGGGGAGATGGTTAGAATAATGAGTGACAAACCCATACATATGTTTTAATACCCGTCACCAGACTACCTAGACTACCCAGACCACCTACAGGGGCAGGGGAGATGGTTAGAATAATGAGTGACAAACCCATACATATGTTTTTTTATTTGTTTATCTACTTTGTTCTCTATTTTCTACTGTTTCTCTAAATGTATTTGCTAATATTGGCATTTGATAATTCATATACCATTATGATTACTTTGATAATTTTGGAAGCCGGTAATGATAATATAAAGCATAGGAGTAACATTCAGCTTAACATATTTATAAGTGTACATGCTATGTGTCAGAGTCCAAGAATGACATTATGCTAGGTAAGAGTTTATAATATATACTGTATAAATAATATTTTAATCTCAGACGCTGTCAGCTGTAACATAAATAGATGATCTAGTCTTAGGTCACAATGTTTATAATTATTATTGTTATTTTGTCTATGTGAGGGAAGGAAACAAAAGTTAATTTGACGGAGTTAAGAAGTGAGCTGCTTAATTACAATAGACACTCGGACAATTGAAGGAGTATTACTATCGATTAAGGTGGTGGGAGTCTCGCTGACTTACCCAGATTTTACTTTCTCTCCCAGATCCTTGGTTGCTGGTTACTGTATTATATGTTTCTGCTTCAGACACCTGGGGTATCAGGATTCCCCTAGCTACACAACACTCTCATCCAAGTATCACACATATTTACTATCCACCTATGATAAAATTATACATCCTTCACCTCATTGTAATTCATTCTGAGGCCCTGGTGCGTTGTTGCCAACGGTTGGCTGGGACTTGTATGGTGCACTTTCCTGTTAACTTGGTGTATTTGGGTGTTGAGGGGGAATATTAATATTATACATCCTTCACCTCATTGTAATTCATGCTGCGTTGTTGCCAACGGTTGGCTGGGACTTGTATGGTGCACTTTCCTGTTAACTTGGTGTATTTGGGTGTTGAGGGGGAATATTAATATTTGTGTTTGGTATGTGAGTAACCCAGGGACCTAGCCCCAATTATTATCGATGTTAAGGATGGCTGGTATTCTTCAGGAGGGTTTGGATTGGGATTATGGGTTGAATTCATGCAAAATGTAACGGTAACAATTAGATCTCTCTTCCTCCCACAACATTGTGTGCGCTTGCTTTGTTTAGGACCGTATTTGTGTGTTCTGGGAGTTTTGGACAGGAATTGTGGTTGGTGATACTGCGGAGGAGTTTGCGAGTAACAAGCAGATTACATCTCAAACAACACTAAACGATAAAGGGCATGGATGTTGGTCAATTGAATTTGTTTCTCCTTCCATCGTTCCATTGTGTAAAATGAAAATGATAATATTAAAAATAATAATAATAATAATAATAACAAAAAATATATACAATAATAATAATAATAATAATAATAATAATAATAATAATAATAATAATAATGAAGAAAAAGGCACTGCAATATATAGTTGCTCACATGAAATAGATACACTCATGAGTTCATTTTATGTTTGGAAGTAAACTAGTATACTTAACTTACATTGTTTTATATAAAACAGGTAACTGATCATGAACAAATTACTGCTTAATGATAAACTGCACTTATTTCGATTATATCGTTTTTCTTCTATACTTAAAATCACAGACTGTGTACGAGCTCATGTAGAGACTACATGGCAACATGGTTGAATGAGAAAACTGAGTAACCGGTTTGGTGAAGGTGTAGGCTACATAGCTTGTATGACGGTGGATGTGTTGTGTAAATCACAGACTGTGTACGAGCTCATGTAGAGACTACATGGCAACCATGGTTGAATGAGATAACTGAGTAACCGGTTTGGTGAAGGTGTAGGCTACATAGCTTGTATGACGGTGGATGTGTTGTGTAAATCACAGACTGTGTACGAGCTCATGTAGAGACTACATGGCAACCATGGTTGAATGAGATAACTGAGTAACCGGTTTGGTGAAGGTGTACATAGCTTGTATGACGGTGGATGTATTGTGTAAATCACAGACTGTGTACGAGCTCATGTAGAGACTACATGGCAACCATGGTTGAATGAGATAACTGAGTAACCGGTTTGGTGAAGGTGTACATAGCTTGTATGACGGTGGATGTGTTGTGTAAATATAATGTACTGTTGACGACAGTGGTGGTGGTGGTGGAGGAAGGAGTTGTGATGGTGGAGACAGTGTTCGTGGTGGAGGTTGAAAGTACTGTTTTAGTGGTGGTGGTAGTGGTAAATTATAAATAAATTAATAAATACATGACAAAATATCAATAATACACCAATGGAAGATTATTATTATTATTATTATTTGTTCTATGTGAATGAGGGAGACAAAAGGCATAACTGCCTGCAGCGAGTGCCTCCCCCAGTTTTGAAAGAGTGACAGGGCCAAAATTAAGGGAAGTTCGAGCTAAAATGCCTGTACACACGGTGTTTGAAGCAATTTAAGTCATAGGAAGAGGGAAAGACTGATTCTGGGAGAGAGTTCCAGAGCTCAGCAGTTGAATAGAAAAAAGTCTGAGAATAGCGTTTCACTCTTGGGTTGGAGAGTTGCACAGAGTAGGGGTGGGATTGTGTTGCAAGGCAGGTACTACATACTCTATGTAGAGGAGGTGGTATACACTGGGAAAGCTCTGAGGAACACTGATTATTGTAGTAGAGAGAGAGATGCAAAATTGCGGCGAAGAGAGAGAGATTGCAGAGAGTTGGTGAGTGGACGGGAGTTAATGATACGAAAGGCTTTCCTTTCTACTTTGTCTAGGAGTGCTGTGTGAGAGGATCCTCCCCACACATGTGAACAATGCTCAATACAAGGACACACTGTGCCCCTATACAGGGCAAGAAGCTGCAGAGGGCTAAAGAACCCCTTGAGGCAGTTGAGCACACCCAGCTTCTGGGAGTCTGCCTTAGCAAAACTGGTAATGTGGTCCTTCCAAGTGAGACAAGAAGAAAAAGAGACACAGCGAATATTGAGAGAAGATGAAGGATTGATTTTTGTATTGTTGAAGAATAAGGGATAGTCCTCTGTAGGTTCCTGATGGGTAGTAATATGGATAAATTGGGTCTTGGAAGCATTAAAGGCAACAAGGTTTTCTCCACCCCAATTGGAAATAGTAGCTAGATCAGAAGATAGGTGTTTTATGGCTTCATTACGTTAGATTTTGAGGGACTGCTGGCTGGGGCGTTCTGGAAAACTAATTGAGCAGTGTAAGGTAGAGTCGTCTGCATATGAATGGATGGGACTGGATGTACAGTTGAGAAAATCATTTATGAAAATTAGAAAGATAATAGGAGATAAGATAGAACCCTAAGGAACACCGGAGTTGATAGGATGAGGAAGTGAGCGATGGCCGTCCACAACCGCAGCTATGGAACGGCCGGAAAGGAAATTAGAGACAAAGGCACAGACGGAGGGATAGAAACCGAAGGAAGGTAATTTGGAAATTAAAGATTTGTGCCAGACTCTATCGAAGGCCTTCGATATGCCTTGTGCAACAGGAAAAGTCTCACCGAAGTCCCGAAAGTTGGATGACCAAGAGTTAATAAGATATGAAAGAAGATCACCAGTAGAGCGACACTTAAGGAAGCCATACTGGCGATCTGAGAGCAGTTTATGAAAAGAAAAATGCTTAAGAAATTTGGAAGCAAGAATAGTTTCAAAAACTTTAGAGATACAAGAGATGAGAGCAATTGGACGATAGTTGGAGGGTTGAGAGCGGTCACCCTTCTTTGGGACAGGTTGAATGAAAGCAAACTTCCAGCAAGAAGGGAAGACGTTAGAGGAGAGACAGAGACGAACGAGTTTGCCTAGGCAGGGGGTCAGCTCGGAAGCACAGTTTTTGAGTACAACAGGAGGAACACCGTCCGGACCGTACGCCTTCAAAGTATTAAGCCCAGAGAGGGTAGAAAGTACATCTTTAGAAGAGATTAGGATATTAGGCATAAGTAGGAGAGAGGGGGGTGGAGGGAGGAATAGCACCGGAATCATCCAAGGTGGAGTTTCTAGCAAAAGTATGAGCGAAGAGTACAGCTTTGTCAGAAGAAGAAGTGATGGTTGTGCCATCAGCATGGAGAAGGGGAGGGAAAGACGAGGAAGAAAAATTGTTGGAGAGGTTTTTGGCTAGATGCCAGAAAGCTTGCTTACATTACTGCTTTTTGTTTATATAAACTTAAAATTATCTACTTAAGAGAATGTGTGTGTGTGTGTGAGAGAGAGAGAGAGAGAGAGAGAGAGAGAACGAGAGAGAGAGAGAGAGAGAGAGAGAGAGAGAGAGAGAGAGAGAGAGAGAAATAGAGCGAGAGAGAGCTGGATCTGGTTGTGTGTGGAGAGAATACATGATCGTCTTTACAACTGTTGGATGCGTGCACAGTAGCGGGTGTGAGGGCTGTCATAATTACAAAGAGAAAGGACACTCCAGACCCACACACACACACACACACATACACACACACACACACACACACACACACACACAGAAACACACACAGACACACACACACACACACACACGCACACACAAACATGCTCACACAACCATTGTATTATTATTGTTTGCACCCACCTGAGGAATAAAGAGGTCCTCCCTCAGGGAGATGTACTGGGGTGGTGGTCCCATCAGAGGGACTGGTCAAGGTGCTGGCTGGAGTACCTATGGGGAGTGTAATAGAGTAGGTCAATACCGCCAAACTAGGTTTGGTTATATTATCAGGTTAGGCTTGGTTTAGTTAAGTTAGCACACTCATATATCCGGCCACTATCCTATGCACTAGGTTAGGTTATATTATTAGGCTAGGCTTGGTTACATTAAGTTTGATTATATTAGGTTATATTCAATCTGATTTGGTTACAATAGGTTTGGTTTGGTCAAATTCAGTAGAGTAAGTTAGAGGTTTGTGGTCGTTCTGGCAGTGGCCATTTCGGAGTGTGACCGTTTTGACTGGAGACCGTACAGTACAAATATTCCACATCAACTTCTTATCCATCACAGATACCACTAGCTCGATTCCCGGACAAATTAACCAGTAGACCTCAACCAGCGTCTAATCAACCAGGGCCAACCAAATCGGTTCCCATTTATAGTCCTAACCTAGCTTAAACCTAACCTAGCCTAACAGTATTGCTTGAGTTGGCACTGGTTGAGACCTACTGGTTGAAATGGTCTACTGGTTTTCCCGTCACCCAACAGCTCTTATCAGTTTATTATACAGGTTATTTACACTTGTTAGAAGTCTTAACCCTTTCGATACGGGTAACGTCTTGTTCATTTATTTCTGGAAAACATTGGATAATTTTGTTAAGATCAGGAAAGGAGTCTTATAATGAAGAGGTTTAACACTATCTGCGGCCACGTTTTGGGGGTTAGTATGATTTTGGTTAATTATTATAGGGGGTTTTGATTGCTTTTGCCATTGTCGAGCATTGTATTTTTAGTTTGCCACTTAGACTAAAACAAAAACGCTTACCCTGACCGCGTTAGAGCTTTAAAAAAAGAGAAAAAAGCGAGAGAAAATAGAAAAACAAAACAAAGACCGATTTCTCCTAAATTGCCTGAATGGGTGGTGAAGTGTATTTAATCGCCAAACAACGAATGAGGTCAAACGTCTTAAATTCTTCAAACTAATGGAGTGAAAATAGTAGAGTCCATAACACTTGTCTCGCGCCAGATAGGGTTAAGACTTCCTCCTACAGTACAATTAGAACTTGTTACCTTGTGTTCTGGCTAACACTTGGGGATTTCATTACGGTCAGTAAAGGCCTCACGTTGTCAAAGGGATAACGCCATTCAGCATTCGAGGACACATTTTCACAATATTCTAGCTAACATTAACCCCTCCAATACCAGCGACGGCGAATCGACGTCAGTATAGATAATTAACTCCCCCAGTCCCAGCGACGGCGAATCGCCGTCAGTAATGTACTTTCCTTGTAACTGCCTGTACAAGCTTGTACCTGGTACCACGACCGTTTGAGCACTGCTCTAGATATGGCAACACTTCTCAGCTTATATAAGACCCACTAAAGGGTGAGAGAGCCAGTCTTGCCTCATCTCTTGAGGTGGAAAGGTGGTCTCTCCTGCCATTTTGGCCACATTGCTTGGGACTGGGGGGGCTTTTATTACTGTATCCTACGGTACTGAACAGGTTAAGCGATTCTATGCAGCTTTGGAAGGCCCTCTTGGAATCACAGCTGTAAAGTCTATCTCAAATGACTTACGGACTCCCATAATTCCTCCCGAATTTTAAAGAAAATCGTCTACTAATAGCCAGAGTAAAAAAAAAAAGCGAGCTCGTATCGTGAAAGGGTTAATATTGTTTAAATAATGGCATTAATCTTCCATCAATGCCAGCAAACATTTGGTGTTTTCCAAGTTTCGCATTGCATAGGAACATGTTGGACTGAACAATGATGAGGGTGAACATTGCATAGGAACATGTTGGACTGAACAATGATGAGGGTGAACATTGCATAGGAACATGTTGGACTCAACAATGATGAGGGTGAACATTGCATAGGAACATGTTGGACTGAACAATGATGAGGGTGAACATTGCATAGGAACATGTTGGACTCAACAATGATGAGGGTGAACATTGCATAGGAACATGTTGGACTGAACAATGATGAGGGTGAACATTTATAACAATTCTGATATTGGAGTACCACATGTATTCATTACTTTCATTGATTGCATTAGTTAGGTTTATTTGTAAATTAATTGGTGGGTTGGTGAAAACAAATATGAATTGACAACCTTCGTATATTCATGAGCATGCGTATGTTACAGTCAATATAATTATAAAGTCAAGACAATTTGTAAATTGACTGAGCTTTTCAAGTGGTATGTCAATTACTCTGCTATTACTAATACATTAATATGATGCAGGTTAGGATAAGTTAGGTTAGCTTAATTTACGTATAGCCTAGCCTAACCTAGCCTCCGCTACTTTGCTCCAAACTCTTCGTAATATCTAAGTAATTGACATATTACCTGTATACATCAGTCAATTCACACATTTTCAAGACTTCGGATATTGACTATAACACATATATAAGGTTACACCAATTCAAATGTTTGAATATTTTAAGCCAAGTTTTGAAGCATTTGGGCTATGCTATTAACTCGCCAGATGCGCAGCCCCTGTAGTATACACCATGCCGCTGTGCGTAGGTATTTACACTCTTTCCCTCACTAAAATCGTTATTTTATCATAAATATCATTAATACTTATCCATAGCCTATTTTTCGTTTAATATGAAGATAGTAACATGTTACAACAATAAAACAAGTGGGAAAAGTGTTTGGATGGTCAAAATCGCGAATTGAAAGCGAGAGTTTCATTCATCAAGTGTGAGCCAGCCGGCAACACATCCTCCTCTTTCGAGGCCTGGAGAGAGACTGAGACCTCTCTCTCTATCGCTCGCTCTTTCCCACGCATAGACACATAGAAGACCACACCCTGCACCCGGCTTTCTAATGTTTGGACGAAAATATACCAAAGAATAAGGGAATAACAGGGAAAATGGGTGATAATTGAAGGGGGGTGAGGGAAAGGGGGGAAGGAGGGGATGTGGAGGAGTGATATTTGGCATGGCCGAGGGGCAAAAAAGAAAAACAAACAAAATTAAAGTGCTACTGGGGTGTTTTAAATGTTTTTTTTTAGGCCTAGGATCTTAAGAGTCTCCCCACAGTCGCCCAGTAAAACCTCTTAACCCCTTCAGACTCATATGACGCAGAGGTTGCCAGATTAGCAATAAGAAATAGAGTTCTCTCACTCTTATAATACCCTCTCCAAAATTAGTTTTCTGCCCACAGCTAACTCAAAGACAACTGCAGAGGTTGAAGTAACTAAACTAAAGGTTTGTAAATACCCCTGATGGTAATAAAGACTTTAAAGTATCCCTAATTGGCTCAAAATTGCGTCATATGTCGGAGAGGGTTAAGAGTCTCCCCATAGCTGCCGGGTTAAGCATTGTATTGTCCCTTTTGCGCTCTATATGGATTCAAATGGGTGCATCGCAATTTATGCTCTTGACTGTATATTTAATTATACTTTCCATGTTTCTCTCTCCAAATGCACTAAAAGATTTAATTATTGCGGTCTACATCCTGGGTGGATGGGACTCGTTAGCCATGGTCGGCAACCAATCTAGGGGATATAACCTTATAAAAATCCGGGTGGATGGGACTCGTCAGCCTTGGTCGACAACCTGTCTAGGTGAGTAAACGTTATACAAATCCGTACTGCCACCTTAGGGTGAATTAAAGCAGGTTAGAGGATGGATTAGCCGCACACCACTGTAGAAACATAGTGCTAAAAAATACATAAAAGGCCTCGGAGTCGGTTGACCCTAAATTGAGTGGTCAATCCTGTAAGTCCTTCAGTAAACTGGCATTGGTTGTCCCTCTTACAGGGGATAGGTCCGCTTTAGGGCATTTTGTGTATGGCCACCTCCATTAAGGGGAGTATACGGCGTCCGGCAAAAGATAGATAGATAGATAGATTGTTTTCGGGGGTGTAATACTAAGCATATTCAATAGCTAGGTAATGGTTATCATGCGTACATATTTTGTATGTGTTTTTTTCTTCATAAATATGGATTCCTTGTTAGTTATCTACATCAATAGACTTTGTATTTGTTTTCTTCATACAACAGCCTCCTCCTGCCTCGGTGAGGTGGGCAACAAAAATACAAGCAGCGTTCGGAAATGTTTTCCTCTACCAGCTTTTGGTATTGTACATGTTCGTAAAAAATCTATTGGAGCAAGTGATCTCCAACATCTATTATTTGTTATTTACCTGTATCATAAAATAACTCTGTAAATAGATATTATACTCACTTTGGGTTCCCGTCACTGTGGTCTTCTGGTTCGGGCTGTTAGTGGTGGGGGTGGTGTGTGGCGGGTTGGTGTGTGGTGTGGTGGTGTGTGGGGTGGTGATGGTGGGTGGCTGGGTGGAGACAGGGGCCTGGGTGGTGGTGCTGCAGTCAGGCTCTACCACAGTTGTCAGGGACCCGGGTTTGGCCACCAGTTCGAATCCCTGAGGAAGAAACCAGGGCCGGGATACTCTAAGGTGTCCTAGGTTACGGCGAAGTCAGAGACATAACAAAACCAACAACTTAACAACTTATACCGTACCCAAATCATAACTTCCTCATACTCAGGAAAACTAGACGATCATAAGTTATTAACCCTCTCCAACATATGACTCGATTTTGAGCCTATTAGGGATACTTTAAAGCCTGTGTTACCATCAGGGGTATATAGAAACCTTTAGTTTAGTTACTTCAACCTCTGCAGTTGTCTTTGAGTTAGCTGTGGGCAGAAAACTAATTTTGGAGAGGTAATTATAAGAGTGAGAGAACTCTATTTCTTATTGCTAATCTGGCAATCTCTGCGTCATATGTGCGTGAAAGAGTTAAGATGCCACCCCTGAATATCATTGTAAGGGGCGAGCGTATCATTAATTGAACTGGTTTGGAAGGTCCTTTTATTGATAGGGAGATGAGGTGATGAACAGAGTACACAGGCTATGGTATTTAAGGTTTACAGTTATACAGTACATATATGACTGAATACGAGAACATACTGTACATAAATCACTGATGGCAGTTAGAGGCACTCTTGGGGACCTAGTAGATTAATAATAGCTGAGAAACATGAAGGGAATGTGACAATTTACAGTATGTTGGAAAAAAATAAGACTACAGTATATACATAAACTACAGTATATACATAAACTACAGTATATGCATAAACTACAGTATATACATAAACTACAGTATATACATAAACTACAGTATATACATAAACTACAGTATATACATAAACTACAGTATATACATAAACTACAGTATATACATAAACTACAGTATATACATAAACTACAGTATATACATAAACTACAGTATATACATAAACTACAGTATATACATAAACTACAGTATATACATAAACTACAGTATATACATAAACTACAGTATATACATAAACTACAGTATATACATAAACTACAGTATATACATAAACTACAGTATATACATAAACTACAGTATATACATAAACTACAGTATATACATAAACTACAGTATATACATAAACTACAGTATATACATAAACTACAGTATATACATAAACTACAGTATATACATAAACTACAGTATATACATAAACTACAGTATATACATAAACTACAGTATATACATACACTACAGTATATACATAAACTTCCCAAGCTTCCTGGCATCTAGCCAAAAACCTCGCTAACAATTTACTTCCTCGTCTTTCCCTCATCTTTTCACTCTGATGGCACTTCCGTCACTTCTTCCTCTGACAAAGCTGAACTCTCAATGTTGTCATTCAATGTTGATAAATGTGAAGTCTTACAAATCGGTAGTAAAAACAAAAAAATATGAATACAAGATGAAAGACCAACCAATAAAAACTACTGCACTAAGGGGTGCTAATACAGTATATATGAAAACTTAAAATCCTCAGAGCAATGTGCAGTAGATGCAAACAAAGCCAATAGAGCATTGGGGTTTATTAAAAGAAATTTTACATATAATGAAGAAAACATTATAGTTACGTTATACAGAAGCATAGTGAGGCCCCATCTTGCATATGGTGTACAATATTGGTCTCCTTATCTAAACAAAGCCATTGAGAGACTCGAAACAGTGCAACTTAGAGCCACAAAGTAAATACCCTTAGGCTATATCATGAAAGATAAAAAAAAAGTTAAATTTGTTTTCTCTTAGTAAAAGACGATTGAGAGGTCAATTAATCGAGTGTTTCAAGATATTAAAGGGCTTTGATAAAATTGATGCTAAGTCACTGTTCACAATCAATAATTGTTATACCCTGATTTTTGTCAGTTTAGCTATTGGATGAGGTGAGTTCTTTCGAGACTGGAATATCATAACTCATACGGTTACATGCAAAGAATACAATAGAGGATACATATAACACCAAAATGTAATTTAGGAAACAGTTTATTCATGTTATGCCGGGTTGTAATACAACTTAGCTTCGTAATGGTCTTTACTCAAATCCAACTATGGACTTTTAGACTCAATATATGCTCAACATGAACACATCGAACACGTTCTTATTCACAATTATGTACTCAATCAGGTTGTAATAAACACAATAAACACACATAGATAAGTATAAACTCTTATTTATTAATTGGCATAGAATGAGATCATAGGTTCCTTAACTACTATTTGGAAGTAGCAAGAGAATCTGTAGAAAGAAGTTATAACACAATAGGTGTTCTTAAATCACATATATATCTGGACCTGAAATGTGAACTAAAACTCAACTTAACTATTATAAGGAATAGTAAGTAAATCACTAAATACATTTAGAACACACAACGGTCTCTGAATAACATACAAATGAACATAAAATAAGGGATAGTATTACTGTGGAAATATGCAATTATATAAATTATATAGACATACAGTACATATACATAGAATAACTCCTTGATAATAATATCTATGTGAGTTGAGTGTCTATCGTGAGGTATTCTAATGATCTCAAGATTAGTTTTAATGAAATCTCTAAACACGCATGAATAAACTGCTTAAGCATATATATACAACCCCACGAAGATTTCTGTAGTGATCGCTCGGTAGCGCGAGGCGTGATGCGCACGAATATGGTAAAAGATACCTGCGCCCAGATATCTCGAGCAAGGTGCGTCACTCAGGTCATCTACTGGACTGAGATGCGGAAAATAGTTTATGCGGTTAGGTTATTGCGATGTTTATCTTGAATATGGGAAGAATGCTTTAATTTAAAAAGGAGAAGGGAGCTGAATTGTTTTTACAATTAACTACGTAGTTGGTTTGTGGCGAGAAAATTATATTGTGAACATATAATTTATTAACTTGCATATGTAATAATAATCTCACGGGTCGAGGAATTCAGATTTAATTATTTAGATATACTGAATAAAGTCTCTTTATTTAATATAACCTAACAGGAATCATATAATACTTGACTCAAGTAGATTAAGGAACGCAAGAATAAAATAGCGTGTACTAGTAGTGATAATAATACTAATAGTATAAAATGGCGTACACGACAAAGTTGCACTTAGATAAGAATACCTGATAAGGTATGAAGGTATGAACTGGTTAACAGATTCCTATAAGGAATACAGAACAAATTAGCGTCGTATTCGAGATGGTGAAATAATTAGATAATAGATCTATATGGAACTAGAATTCCTAGACAAGATGGATCGAAATTATCTATTTCATAATAGAATAAATAAATAAGTTATTAACGAAGAAATATCTTAATACAAAGGATCACTAAGCGTGAATGGGTTTTTCGAGGAAATTAGATATTACTTATAATAGCAATTTATATTATTATTTCCTCGAGAGGTAGAATTGGATTTTAATTAATTATGAAATTGGCGTAGGTTCTAGGTAAATGTTAGATTTGAATAGGGAATAGACACACGTTATACACTTCAACTTGGACTTGATACATACACAATAGACACACGTTATACACTTCAACTTGGACTTGATACATACACAATAGACACACGTTATACACTTCAACTTGGACTTGATACATACACAATAGACACACGTTATACACTTCAACTTGGACTTGATACATACACAATAGACACACGTTATACACTTCAACTTGGACTTGATACATACACAATAGACACACGTTATACACTTCAACTTGGACTTGATACATACACAATAGACACACGTTATACACTTCAACTTGGACTTGATACATACACAATAGACACACGTTATACACTTCAACTTGGACTTGATACATACACAATAGACACACGTTATACACTTCAACTTGGACTTGATACATACACAATAGACACACGTTATACACTTCAACTTGGACTTGATACATACACAATAGAATGAACATATACAAGAAAAATCTGCGAGTATTCGGTTTGGATATCAGTTAACACGAGTATGTAACGTATATGTAATACGATTTATGAGATGTTTATACACTAGTTAAAACTAGATCTTTGACACAGATCAAATTCAATAATTAATATGGCTTCTGAAGGATGACTATGTAACGTAATATATATCGATCTTGGGCACAGATCTACATAAGAATTAACACTGGAATACTCGCATATTTTTACCTTACCTTCACATCAATAATCACAACTTAAGGCAATCAGAGACACTTAGGGTAAGATAAGAGGGTAGGAGTTCGAGTGTAAGTCTGGCCGACGTGGATCGTAGATTCGGCTGTCTGGACTTCAGGGGGAACTGCCTCTCACGAACAGGAATCCAAGGTCCTGGCATCAGAAGGAACACAGCAGGTCTCACTGTAGTCTCGAGGGGGAGGGGGAGGCGGTTTCTACTTCAGTTATATACTCCGTGCTTTTCAGCCTTAGGAATATTACTTAGGTTAGAGTTGCTTACTTTCCTTAATTTCAGTGAGACTATGTTCAAGTTATTTCTTAGGTTTAACTTGTAGTAACTCAATTCTACAAGGATATCGTGAATGGTTGTGATGTAAATTGCGAAGTTAATACTTAGTCTAAAAATACATGGTGGTTATAGGTTGGTACATAATTATTTTAAGTCTTTTATTTAATACTCTCATGGTGGTTACGAGTTCTAAGTAAGAGATAATTGCAACTTCCGTGATTCTATGATAATCAGTGGTTATTAATGAGGACGTTGATATCTCTGTTCTTCCCTAGATTCCTGGGGTGATGTGGAGTTCTCCGGAACGGTACTGCAAGGGAGGTCCGAGTATCCCCACTTGTCTCTATAATATTCTGGACTCTGATGTCTAACTTGCATAAACATTTGATCGTTATATTGCAAGTCTGGCTGTTGGTCGAATGGAGGCTGGTGATAGGTCGAGATGGTTTGAAAGCTTGATGGTGATTGGCCCCTCTTCCTACTCTTTTGTAGGGGAGACTGACCTAACTTCTTAGCCTTTAGAGAACAGGAATTATCTGAAGTCCTGGGGCACTCCTCTGTTCTAGTTTCTTCTAAAGCATGGAAAGCTGGTATACACTGCCATTTCTGCTGTTGGCTTCTTCTCCTGTCTTTTCTATTCACCTGTAGGCTAGAAATCCTACAGGTCTCACTCAACCCCATTACTTCAATTCACTTAAGCTCTAAGTACATACATATATCTGAATTAGAACTGTGCCAAACATGAGAACTGTACCAAACATGAGAACATAAATAATACAACCACTTATTATCTTCCAGCACAATCGCGGATCTAGAAAGAGCTCAGATATATTCAAGCTATTTCGTTAATACTCATTTCACAGCTACCTAATAGTGATATCTTTGTAGGACCATATAATGTTGGAAAGTATCGAATGCTCTAATGGTCACTTAATATTTCAATCAGATTAAGTCGTTATTATTGACAAGTAGATGTTCGGTATGCCGTCATCCAACTGAGTGGGAGGGTAATCTTGAGGTTTCTTACGTGGTATGCCAGTTATAAGAAGCCTCAAAATTGCTTACTCCTCTCAGATTTTCTTGGCATGGTGTTGACGATTACTGAGGGGTACACGTTCCTCCTTTGAGGAGAACAAGCGTGCTAGCGCGCACTCTCTGTTAGGCTAGAGAGTCCTTCTTGCTCTGTGGTGAGGTCAACTTAATTTACTTTAATCAAAAACTCAATGATAAGTGAGTGTTACGCAAAAATGGTATTTGATATAACAAAGTTTTGTTTATCAAGGCTTATTTTGGGGTCATATCAAAAGGCAGGGTCATGAGGTTCTCGAGATAACATCACTTTTGTTCAAGGTTTCGAGTTTCTGATCTTTAAACTCTAAGTGGGAAAAACCCAAGCGAAAGGGAGAAAATAATAAGTGAAGGCTGCTATGCACATCAGGGTATTCAATCTACAAGAGTAGTCTATTAGACTTATGATTTTATGTGTGATAGTATACTTTAACAAGTGCTATCTTAATATCTTAGACAGAGGTAATAGAGATGTTTACTTATACAATAAATTGTATATATACGCGAGTAATGATTCTGACAGGTTGGTAGTCCTGGCGAGTATAGGTTGGTATTTCTGGCGGCGTATGTTGACATACGCTAAACGTGAAGAGCTCGATGCGCACGATGAAAAGAATACAGAAGTATACTTAGGAAAGTTTAAATACATGAAGGAAGGTAATGTGGTTTGTGTATTAGTAGAACAGCTCAGAAAGAAGAAGGCATGTGTGTATATGTTGTTGAGAAAAATAAGTAAAAGAGTTTATCTATTTAATATCGTATTACTTTTGCATAGTTAAAACATGAAAGATATCATAGCATAATTGGTTGTATTATTCAGTATTATAAACATTAGTGTATTGACATATATTATAATAGGATTGATAATGTAATGCATGAGTATGTGAAGACAATCGTCTTGTTACATGGTATATTCTTAATCTTACATTTGTACATCTACTAACTAACAATCCTGTTATAAGGTAATGCATGAGTATGATGAAGACAATCGTCTTGTTACATTGCATATCTTAAGGTTACATTGATAAAGACTTACTAAACTAACAATCATGTATTCTAAACAGGTTTGGAGACGACTTGGTTTCAGGTGGACTTGTGCTCCGATTGTTTATTTGAACGTTCTCTTTTGTTTCCCTTTTATTACCGTCCTGCCGTTTTCTTTGGTGTCTGTCTTCTCTCCTTTACTTCTGGTTTCGATGGACATCTTTTCTTTTTCTCGGTATCTTAATAATAGTTCATCAACTCAAGGAACTGGGATGAAATTAAAAACCAGGAGGGCCAAACTCGATGTCACAAAGCATTTTTTCACCTACGGTGTGGTCAACGAGTCAAACAAATTACCGGGAAAAGTGGTGCATTGTAATACAATCGGCGCATTCAAAAGGAATCTAGAAAAAAAAAAGGTCAAGTATCAGTAGTAATTATTTTTTCACAATTCGATCTTTACTATAAATGTTCGGAGGGAGTGGTGGGTGAGGTGAGAGCCTTCTGAGTTGCTATCCTTACCTTCCACTTTGTAGCAAAATTGGTAGATTTAAGTCCGGACTGCCTAGTAGGGGCCACAAGGTATGTGCAGTCTGTGTATCTACAGTATGTAACTATATAGCTCTTCGATCAAACTTTAGCTAAAAAGCTCCACCTTCCATTATTCCGGTGCTATTCCTCCTTCTCTACCCTCCTCTCACTTACTTATGCGTAATATCATAATCTCTACTTTGAATGTGTTTTCTACCCTCTCTGGGGTTGACACTAAGAAGGCGTACGGACCGGATGGTGTTCCTTCTGTTGTACTCAAAAACTGTTCCTTGCTGACACTAGGCAAACTCTTTCATATCTGTCTTTCTCCTAACGTCTTTCCTTCTTGCTGGAAGTTTGCTCTCATCCAACCTGTCCCAAAGAAAGATGACCGCTGTCAATCCTCCAACTATTGTCCAATTTCCCTAATTTCTTGCATCTCTTCAGTTTTTGAAACGATTAGTAATTAAAAATGTATTAAGCATTTATCTTCCCATAAACTACTTTCAAAGCGCCAGTATGGTTTCCTCTACTGGTGATCTGCTTGCTTATCTCACTAACTCTTGGTCATCCTCCCTTCGGGATTTCGGTGAGACTTTTTCTATTGCGCTAGACATATCAAAAGCCTTCGATAGAGTCTGGCACAAATCTTTAATTTTCAAAATACCCTCCTTCAGTTTCTGTCTCTCTATCTGTGCCTTTGTCTCTAATTTCCTTTTTGACCGTTCCATAGCTGCAGTTGTGGACGGCAATCACTCACTTCCTCAACCTATCAGCTCCGGAGTTCCTCAGGGTTCTGTCCTGCCTCCAATTTTCTTTCTAATATTCATTAATGATCTCCTCAACTGTACCTGTAGTCCTATCCACTCATATGCTGATGACTCTACCCTACACTATTCAACTAATTGTTCACATCAACCCAGCATGCAATCTCTCCAAAACTCACTTAACGAGGCAATAGAATGCCTCTCTTCTGATCTATCAATTGTTTCCGATTTGGGGAGAGAAAATCTTGTTACTTTCAATGCCTCCAAGACCCAATTTCGAAAAACCAATACCTGGACCCCCTCCTTTGATAGCACCAGCTGTAGTGAGCGGCGCAATCAATAAAATGAAGGACAGTAAAGCTCCAGGGTGATCTAACATTGTCGCTGAGATGATAAAAGCCTCAGGGGAGACTGGTGTCAGCTTAGTCACTGAGATGATGAACACTGAGATGATAAAGGATTAAAGAGGAGAAAATCCCCGAGGATTGGCAAAAAAGTGTAATAGTAAATATATACTAAGGAAAATGGGATGCGCTAGATAGAGGTAATTATAGGGGCCTGAGAATGCTTGACCAAATCATGAAGGTCTGTGAGAGAGTCTTTGAGGGTTTGATCAGGCAAAGCATCTCCATTGATGATATTCAGTTTGGTTTTATACCAGGATGTGGTACAACCGATGCTATCTTCATAGTCAGGCAGATACAGGAAAAATACTTACTAAAAGGCAGGGATCTTTACTTTGTGTTTGTAGACCTGGAGAAGGCCTTTGACAGGGTGCCTAGAGATGTTGTGCAGTGGGCTATGAGGAAACTTGGTGTGCAAGAGTGGCTGGTGCGTGTGTTAATGAAGATGTATGAGGATTCACGAACTACGGTGAGGGTGAAAGGTGTACTGAGTGAGAAGTTCACAGTCCGTGTTGGAGTTTATCATGGTTCAGTGTTAAGCCCCGTCCTCTATATTATGGTCCTGGAGGCACTGTCAAGATATTTTAGATCCGGACTCCCGTGGGAACTGCTTTATGCAGACGATTTAGTCCTAATAGCTGACAATGTGCAAGATGCTGAGGCCAAATTCAGAAGATGGATAGAGGGCATGGTGAGCAAGGGTTTAAGAGTCAATATTAACAAAACCAATGTTATGCATTGTAGATTGAGATGAGGCAATGTGGAAAAGAGCGGTGCATACCCATGTGCAGTGTGTGGAAAGGGTGTGGGCGCTAACTCGATTCGGTGTAGCGTCTGTCGATGTTGGGTGCACCATGAGAGTAAGTGCTGTAGTAGAATAAAAGGACCCCTGCCGAAGGATGAGTCAGAAATCGAGAAATTTGAGTGCTTAGTGTGCAAGGGCGAGTTTGTGTTAAACGATGATCCTGTGGCTGTGAATTTTGGAAATGAGTCATTGGAGCTGGTGGACAAGTTTTGTTACCTAAGTCCTAGGAGATACCATCTCTGCCGGTGGTGGGGCCGAGGCTGTCACTGTCGCTAGAATTAGATGTGGCTGGGGGAAGTTCAGAAAACTGCTGCCAATTCTGACCATGAAAAGAATGCCTCTCCTCCTGAAGAGAAAGGTGTATGCCTCATGTGTTAGAAGTGCAATGACGTATGCCTCAGAAACATGGGCCGTTAATGTAGAGGATGTCAACAGAATGGAACGTAATGAGATGAGAATGGTGAGATGGATGTGTGGGGCCAAACTGCAGGATAGAATAACTAATGATGAGCTGAGATGCTTAGGTATAAATAATATTAGCAAGGAGATGTGTACAAGTAAACTGGGATGGTATGGGCATGTGGAGAGAATGGATGAACAAAATTGGGTGAAAAGATGCAGGTGACACTGTGATTGTGGAGAGAGCTGCACCAAGGGGTGGACCGAGGAAGACCTGTGATCGGAATATACGTGCCGAACTTGAATCCAAAAACGTGCCAAGTGAAGCAGCCCTTAACAGGGTTGCCTGGAATGCCGCCATTAGGACAAGAGACTGAAACTGCATGTATGTGTGGAGCACTCAGTCTTTAAATGTTATGTATGTATGTATGTATGTATGTATGTATGTATGTATGTATGTATTTAACTACCCGTCGTAATCTTCAACAATACTATCAATTATTCTTTAGCAATACCCAAATCATTCATTCATCTTCTCTAAATATTCTTGGTGTATCTTTTTCATCCAACATTTCATGGAAAGATCATATTACCACTTTTGCTAACGCAGCTTCCCAGAAGATAGGTGTGCTCAACCATCTCTGTGGGTTCTTCACCCCCACACAGCTTCTTGCTTTGTATTGGGGTACAGTGTGCCCATGTATCGAGTATTGTTTGCATGTGTGGAGAGGTTCCACCCATACCACACTTCTCGAACGAATAGAGTCAAAAGCTTTTCGCCTCATCAACTCAATTCCTCTTACTAATTCCCTACATTCTCTTTCTACACACCACAATATTGCATCTCTTTCACTCTTCTATCACTATTACAACAAACAGTGGTCTTCACAGCTCTGTCAGTGCATACCCCCTCCCTTGCGGCAAGTGCAAGGCATGCCTGCCTTTCAACACACTCCCACTCCTTTTCTGTCCAGCTCTCTAACCCAAGAATTATCACATTTTCTCAATCTTTCTTTTACTCAACAAGTGAAATGTGGAACTCTCTCCCTCAATCAATCTTTTCTTCATCCTATGACTTATAGTGCTTTAAACTTTGTGCGTCTAGGCATTTTAACCCCAACGTCCCTTGAATTTGGCTCTCTGTCACTCTTTTGGCTTTGGGAGAGACATTTGTTACAGGCAGCCTTCCCTTTGTCTTCTTCATACACATAGAACAAAACAATTAATAAGCAATGATAAGCATAAACACAGTAGATAACATGGATAATGAATAAGAATAGATTTCAGCATTTACTATGGTTTACCCCGAGAGTTATGCGTGTGAGGGAAGCCACGAGGGGCGTTTGTGATTTAGCCAGACTTGCAACAAATATGGGAAGATAGGGACTGTCGTTGATAGTCGTGACCCAGTATTCGGGGGGATGTATAGTGTGAGTTAGTAGCTGGATGGCATGCAAGAGTAGGAGGGAAAGAGCATCCGCAATAGTATGCAGTTTGCCAGGTCTACAGTATATTGCATATCAAACTGGAATTCCTCCAGTGTTTCCCTCCAGGACACTATTAAGGCATTGGCTGTTTCTGACTTCCGGAGCCATTGCAAATATGACCAGAAATGTTGCAGGGCCCAAACTAACCCTAAACATTCAAGCTTCATGGCAGCGTAATTAACTTCAGCTTGTGTTATCGTTTGGCTGGCGCAGGCCTCTATACATTTCTCTCTTCAGATACTTGTGCTAACACTGCCCCTATACCTACTATCTGTGTACAACCGGAAGATATTAGTGCATTCGGGAAACACCACTACCGGAGAGAAAGTGAGTGCCTCCTTCAGGTGTTGAAAGGCACCAAGATGTTCCTCGGTCCACACAACCGTTTCCCCTTTTTGGGTCAGTTCGTGTAGGGGTTTGGCAAAGATGGCAAAACGTTTTACAAATCTCCTATGAAATATAGATAACCCTAAGAAAGAACATAATATTTCACATCAGTGAAGGGGGGGGGGGGGGGGGGGGGATTTATATCACGAATGGCTCGCAACTTTCCCGGGTCGGGCAAGATATCTTTTGCGGATATGACATGTCCTAGGTATGCAACGGAGGACCGGGCAATGGTGCATTTGGAAGGCTTCAATTTCAACGTACCCAGCTACTCATATGCGCTGAAAGACCTGGGTTAAACGATCTAAGTGCTCTGGCCACTAGCAATTGTCGGATCTCGGATTTTTGCTGAGCTGTGAGGTCTTCTGTGATAGGGGGAATTTGCAAGGCTGGTTCCCCAGAAGGGGTGCTTGTGGGTGCATCATTAAGTGTCTCAAGATCCACAATGATTAATCCTTTGGACAAGGTTACGGGATGCTCAGATAGATTGGCGACTGTGAGTTCATGGAATTTTTTCGGTAGTACTGGGGGTGAAAATATGCAGTAGGGGGAGACTGTGTGACATTTATTAGGTGATTTTTTTTTTTTTTTTTTTTGAGTGGAATAGGTTATGGGTACTCATGCCTAGTGGTGGGGGTGAATAGTGACGGTGGCTGATGTGCATGCTTGTGCGATTACATGGTGGGTAGACTGGTCTCGGCCAAATTACAACCGACGGTGTTTGCTATTCATCTGGGTCTTTAAATGCTGGAGTAAGTCTAGGCCTAGATAGCTGTTGTAATCCTGATCAAATGAGTTTATCACTATGCATGAATGGGTTAAAGGGGCCTCAAAAGGATGCCTCGTCAACCCATGCAGGAGTGGTCTCTCCCCTCACAGTTATAGGAGATTTATCTGCGCCTATTAGTTGCATACTAATGGTTGTTAGGTTGCCTAAGTGGTATAGATTCTTCACGACTGGGCGGCTCTGGTGTCTACTAGGAGGCGGACAGGAATAAAATTTAGAGTGATTTGTGAGTATACAGGTGATTTGTGAAGAGGGTGCGTTGCCCTCGCGACTTTGAACAGTGGCAGGGGGCTCTCTAAAAATCCATTGCTGTGTCGGGGTATGGATCTTCTGTGTATTGGTCAGCTGCAGCTGGTGGTATGGCATTGCTGAATTGATCGTTTGTGGAGTAGGCTTCAGTCACTCGTGAGTGAAGGGGGGCTCAGCTTGTGCAATATGTTGACTTGTCTGGCTAGCAAATCTGAGGTGATTGCCGCTACATGTCTGTAACCTTGGCCGCATTGCTTTTTTTTTTTTTTTCTATGTGATTGAGGGAGGCAAAAGGCAGAACTGCCTATATCGAGTGCCTCCCCCATAGTTGAAAGAGTGACAGGGCCAAAATCAAGGGACGTTCGAGCCAAAATGCCTGGACACATGGAGTTTGAAGCAATTTAAGTCATAGGAAGAGGGAAAGACTGATTCTGGGAGAGAGTTCCAGAGCTCCGCTGTTGAGTAGAAGAAAGTTTGAGAGTATCGTTTCACTCTTGGGTTGGAGAGTTGCACAGAGTAGGGGTGGGATTGAGTAGCAAGACGGGTACCACGTGCCCTACGTAAAGGAGGTGGTATACACTGGGAAAGCTCTGAGGAACACTGATTATTATAGTAGCGATAGAATAGCGAGAGAGATGCAACATTGCGGCGGAGAGAGAGAGATTGCAGAGAGTTGGTGAGTGGACGGGAGTTAATGATACGAAAGGCCTTTCTTTCAACTTTGTCTAGGAGAGCGGTGTGAGAGGAACCTCCCCACACATGTGAACAATACTCAATACAAGGACGCACTATGCCCCTGTACAGAGCAAGAAGCGGTGCAGGGGTAAAGAACCCCCTAAGGCGGTTGAGCACATCCAGCTTCTGGGAGGCTGCCTTAGCAAGACTGGTAATATGGTCCTTCCAAATGAGAGCAGAAGAAAAAGAGACACCAAGAATATTGAGAGAAGATGAAGGATTGATTTTTGTATTGTTGAAGAATAAGGGATAGTCAGCCGGGAGTTCCTGGCGGGTAGATAGATGGAGAAATTGGGTTTTGGAAGCATTAAAGGTAACAAGGTTTTCTCTGCCCCAATAGGAGATAGTATTTAGATCAGAATTTAAGAGTTCTATGGCTTCATTACGTTTGTCGTTGAGGGATTGCTGGCTGGGGCGTTCTGAAAAACTAATGGAGTAGTGTAAGGTTGAGTCGTCTGCGTATGAATGGATGGGAATTGAGGTACTGTTGAGAAGATCATTTATAAAAATTAGAAAGAGAATAGGAGATAGGACAGAGCCCTGAGGAACACCGGAGTTTATAGGGTGAGGAAGTGAACGATGGCCGTCCACAACCGCGGCTATGGAACGGCCAGAAAGGAAATTGGAGACAAAGGCACAGATGGAGGGATAGAAACCGAAGGAGGGTAGTTTAGAAATTAAAGATTTGTGCCAGACTCTATCGAAGGCATTCGATATGTCTAGTGCAATAGAAAAAGTCTCACCGAAGTCCCGAAAGGAGGACGACCAAGAGTTAGTAAGATATGAAAGAAGATCACCAGTAGAGCGACCCTTAAGGAAGCCCTACTGGCGATCTGAGAGCAGATTATGAGAAGAGAAATGCTTAAGAGATTTGGAAGCAAGAATAGTTTCAAAAACTTTAGAAAGACAAGAGATGAGAGCAATTGGACGATAGTTGGAGGGTTGAGAGCGGTCACCCTTCTTTGGGACAGGTTAAATGTGAACAAACTTCCAGCATGAAGGGAAGACATTAGAGGATAGACAGAGACGAAAGAGTTTGCCTAGGAAGGGAGTCAGCACGGAAGCACAGTCTTTGAGAACAACAGGAGGAACACCGTCCGGACCGTACGCCTCCTTAGTATTAAGCCCAGAGAGGGTAGAAAGTACATCTTTAGAAGATATTAGGATATTAGGCATAAGTAAGAGAGAGGAGGGTGGAGAGGGAGGAATAGCACCGAAATCATCCAAGGTGGAGTTTCTAGCAAAAGTTTGAGCGAAGAGTTTAGCTTTGTCAGAGGAAGAAGTGATGGTTGTGCCATCAGAGTGGGAAAGGGGAGGGAAAGACGAGGAAGAAAAATTGTTGGAGAGGTTTTTGGCTAGATGCCAGAAAGCTTGGGAAGAGCTAGAGTTGGATAGTTCAGTGCATTTAATATTGATGAAAGAGTGTTTGGCAAGTCGAAGAACAGATTTGGCTTGATTCCGGGCAGAAACATAGGAAGAATGAGAGTCTTGAGTTTTAAGACGTCGGTACCGTTTGAATGCTTCCTCCTTATTGCGGACAGCAGTAGAACAGGCGTGAGTAAACCAAGATTTTTTAGCATTAGTCTGAGAGAAAGAGAATGGAATGTATGCTTCCATGCCCGATAGGATTACCTCGGTAATGCGTTCAGCACTCTCCGAGGGTCCCCGGCCACGGAAGTAGAAATAATTCCATGGGAAATCAAAGAAGTACTGCCGGAGAGCCTCCCAGTCGGCAGCACCAAAGTGCCACAAGCGCCGCCAGCTAGGAGGATCGGGTGGCCGTACTGGAGAGATAGGACAGGTGACAGAGATAAGTTTATGGTCGGAGGAGCCCAAAGGAGAGAATAGATCGACAGTATAAGAAGAAGGGTTAGAAGTTAGAAACAAGTCAAGAATGTTGGGCCGCTCTCCGAGGCGATCCGGGATACGGGTGGGTTGCTGAACTAACTGCTCTAGGTCATTTACGATAGAAAAGACGTAGGCTTGTTCACCAGGTTGGTCAGTAGTGTGAGAGGAGAGCCATTGGCGGTGGTGAACGTTGAAATCTCCTAAAATGGAGATTTCTGAGAAAGGAGAAATGGATAGAATGTGTTCCACTGTAGAGTTTAGATAGTCAGAGAATTTGGGGAAGGTGGTAGAGTTAGGGGAAAGATAGACAGCACAGAAATATTTAGTAAGAGAATGACAGGAAAGTTTGAGCCATAAAGTTGAGAATTCAGAGGAGTCGAAATCGGGAACACGAGAGCAAGTGAGTTTGTTGTGCACATATGCACAACATCCGCCTTTGGCTTTGAAACTCGGATAGAGAAAGTAGGAGGATACAGAGAAGGGGCTGCTGGATGTTGCTACAGACACCTGAGTTTCGGTGAGGAAGAGAAGATCAGGTTTGTAGGAGGAGAGATGGTGTTCAACAGAGTGAAAGTTAGAGGAAAGTCCGCGAATGTTGCAGAAATTAATAGAAAGAGTATCAGGCTGAGGTCCAGGTAATTTTGTGGGGTCGTCAGGGGACGGTCGGGCGGGTGTGGGGGCATTTATGGTCCCCCTCCCCCTGGGGACTACGAGGCTGAGCTAAAATTCATTATTTGTTTTAAATTTTGGTATGGAGGAATGAAGTGTGGTGTGCATGTTTAGTGTAGTGAAGTGGATAGGAGGAGGATGTGTTTGTGAGAGCTAGCTGGATTGCTCTCAGTGTAAATGAGGCACAAAGAAAATAAGTAAGAGAGGCCAAGCAAATGAAACAGGAGTTCCAGCGACTCTTTATCACATGCCTATAACCTCACCTGGGTCTATCCCTGATCGATTGGTGCCTACAATCTCCCCACTATTATACCCCGGTTGCTTAGATTATTCACAATTACATCCTTGGAATTGTTGTCTGAATTGCTGGTTTTGCCAATACCGGTGGGGGTCACTGTTCCTGCTTTGATTTTTGAATCTATGATTGTTTCTTGCTCACCAGGTAACTACGGGACATCCCCCATAACAAGGTGCAAATTCATACAAATCTACTTCCGTCTTATTGTTTTGCGGGCGACTTTGATTCTGAGCATTTTCCAGTCTTGAATCTGAGGTTTAGGTTGTGTGGGAACTCTACTCACAGCACACACCTGATCTTGGTTGTTGGTGGCAAACAACTTGCAAACGAGTATTACGTCCTCCTCCGAATTCTTAGGATTGTGAATTGTGAAGTGCTGGCAGACGGGGCTAGGCAGTACCCAAATTAAGTGTTCAAATACTGTTTGAATTATCGACTCGGCCGTTTTTGTCAGGTATGCTGCCTTTTTTAGTTTCTTATTTCTGACATTATGTCATTGAGATTACAGGAATAGGTCGCAGCATTTAGTTTGGCCAGTGAAGCGATTGCCCCTAGCAAAGGCTGGAGAGATTTGATTATGACTTCTTTCAACTCGGTCCACGAGAGATCGTTTGATATTTTACCGGATATGGGTGAGAACTTCTCAAACCCAATGTTTTCTACTAATACGGCTTTATCTTCTTTACATACAAGGCTGAGGATTGGTTCTACCATCTCCATGTAAGTGGTGATATCCATGGTATCCACACAAAATTATGGGATGGGGATTTGTGGTTTTGCTGACATTCTTGAATTCTGGATTTTACTGTAATTCTGGATTTTACTGTTGGGATGGATTAGGTCATGGCTAATTGGTAGGAAGCAGAGAGTCAGCATAAATGGTACGAAGTCAAAATGGGGAGCAGTCAAAAGTGGTGTCCCCCAGGGATCTGTATTAGGTCCTCTGTTGTTTGTTATATACATAAATGACCTTGATTTAGGTATAACTAGTAGGATAAGTAAATTTGCAGACGATACCAAAATTGGGAGAACAATTGATTCAGATAGAGATATAGAGTGCCTCCAAAGGGATCTAGATACCTTACACGAATGGTCAGTAAATTGGCAGATGAAGTTTAACATTGACAAATGCAAGGTATTAAAGATAGGGAAGATGCATACAAATGTTAAATATAAACTAGCTAATGTGGAATTAGAAAACTCGAATTGTGAGAAAGATCTAGGTGTGTTTGTTAGCAATGATTTGAAGCCTAGACAACAGTGTATAAGCGTTCGAAACAAGGCAAACATGATTCTCGGGTTCATCTCAAGGAGTGTGAGTAACAGAACTGCTGATGTTATCTTAAAACTTTACTTGTCATTAGTGAAACCCCATATGGATTATGCTGTTCAATTTTGGTGTCCTTATTACAGAATGGACATAGATTCATTGGAGAGAGTACAACGTAGAATGACAAAAATGATCCATAATATTAGAAATCTTCCGTATAAAGAAAGGTTGAAGAAATTAGGCTTACATTCGTTAGAGAGACGCAGAGTTAGAGGGGATATGATAGAGGTGTTCAAGTGGGTTAGTGGGATTAACAAAGGGGACATGACAAATGTACTAAAGCTCAGTGATAGCGAAAGAACTCGTACCAATGGTTTCAAATTAGATAAATTTCGTTTCAGAAAAGATATAGGCAAATATTGGTTTGGTAACAGAGTTGTAGATGGGTGGAATGGACTACCAAGTGCTATAGTGGGATTAAAAACGATAGGGAGCTTTAAGATAAAATTGGATAAGCATATGGACGAGAAGGGTTGGGTGTGAAGGGGGATCAGCAGGGATGGGCCAATCAGCGCTCTGCAGACCCCCGTAATCCTGCGTTAATCTCTAACCGTTTTGGTAAGATGATCCTCAGGGTATTAGAGTGTTGAGCCTATAATTGGGCTTTGTAATTGGGGTTGTGTGGGACAGGGATCTGCCTTGCTTAGGCCAATCGGCTTTCTGCAGACTCCCATTTTCTTATGTTCTTATGTTCTTAATAAACCTTAACCATTTGGCGCACGTATGGACACAATGGCATCCTGAGCTATTTTTGCCCAGGCGCACGTATGGATGCCATGGCGTCCTTAAGCCCTGCAAGAAATTCGGTAAAACCACACGAAAAACGCCATGGCGTCCATTTAGAACTCGATATATCTGGTCTACTAGTCCATATGTGGAGGTATCTGTCAAAAATTCATAGCTGGGTGAGCTGGGTGAACGGGAACAATGAAAAAACATTAGCAGTCCCAAAACGTGTGTCGCCTGTTCATGAAAACTTAAATAACTTATTCTGAACTGAGAGGGTTAAAGTTGTGTGGACCTCCTGTTAGAGCTTGTACCACTAACCTCTGAATCAAGACCAACCACTGACACCAATAAGATGCCACCCCTGAATATCGTTGTAAATGGTGAGCGTATCTTAACTTAATTGAACTGGTTTGGAAGATCCTTTCATTGGCTGGGAGATGAGGTGATGAACATAGTGCACAGGCTATGTATTAGTTAAAATAGGACTTGTGAGGCTATCAACTATTCTGGATTATTAAGCCAGCACACTGTAAGTCAAGAAGAGCGTCAGGACTGGAGCCTCTTATCGAGAACCCCACTCCCTTGTTTTGCACATGCTATGTTTATTAGTTAAAATAGGACTTCAGAGGCTATCAAACCTTCTGGATTATTAAGCCAGCACACTGTATGTCAAGAATAGCATCAGGACTATAGTTCCCTTTCGAGAACTCCAGTCCCTTGTTTTGCATAGGCTATGGTATTCAAGGTTTATATTCATACATATATGACTGAATACAAGAACATACATAAATCACTGAAGACAGTAAGAGACACTCTTGGGTACCTATATAGTAGACTAGACATAAACAAATCAATAAGCAATGATCAGCATAAACACAGTAGAAAACATGGATAATGAATAAAAATAGAAATAAGAATTTACAATGTTTCTTCCCCAAAAGTGCAAGTGACAAAAGTTTAGTTAAATTCTTAAACAAATGCGTGGTAGCTAAAGCAATAATTAATAATTATAAATAATGGGTCGAGCGGACGTTGTAGGAGACAAAATGTTAGAATAATGCAACATAAGGTCTTATAACAAGAATAGAGCCATCCAGGTATAATGAAGTTAAGTTGATGCCAGCAGGCCTTAACCCGCTGAGCCCCGGCTAGTTATAATATTTTGTTCACCCCAGTCCAAAGCCATTTTCACTTATTTTTTTTGTTTGCTAAAATGGAAGACAAGGATGAGAAATGAAATAAAAACAAAAAAAAATCACCTCTGACATTTTTTTTTTGGGGGGGGGGGGCCGGTGGGGGGTTGGGGGGGGGGAGCTTCAAAAAAATTTGTTGAGCCAAAATGGAAGAGAATGGTGAGAAATGAACACACAAATAAAAAAAAACTCATTTCGGTCATTTGGGGGGCGGGGGGGGGGGTTTCAATAGTTCGTCTCCCCCGCATGACCACCCGCCCGGGAGCACTAGGGTAAAAACTGAGTATGGCACTGTACGGCATACATCCTAAGGAGTATCTCACATAAATCTCAAGCCTCTAGCTCCCATACGACCGGAGTAATGAAGGTTCAAAGTGGCGGTAAACTAGGGGTGTAAACTATCCCCACTAAGCCCACCACCACCAGCCGCGCGGCTGTCTCGGCCCGCTCACACCTACTGGCCCGGCTCCCCCACACACTACGGTACCGCCCCCTCCTATTCTCCCGCCATTTCCTACCTTACGAGCCACGTAAGTGTTTTTTATATGTCGGACGCACGTGATGCGTCGCTGGGAGTTGGTGATCAAAGACTGCCGACGCAACACGTGCGACGCTGGGTCTCAACGGGTTAATTAACCTAACAAGTGCGCATGGGGGTAATTGGAAACGTCCCCCTGTGCTGACGTATTTGAGGTGTTTCCGTCACTAAAATATTCATTGTACCATTAATAGCATTAATACTTATCCATATGCGCCTATTATGGGTTGATTATAAAGGTATTAACCCTTAATTAGCGGCTCACCACATAAGTCGAGTTAAATAAAGCTGGACTATGTGGCGGCGCTTGACATAACTCGAGTGGCAATTTCAGCACGTAATGTTGCTGAGAGAGAGAGACAAGTGGTGGCAGGAGAGTAGCGAGCGTATGACTGCTCCAGACCACCGCGGCGAACATACTGACACGAATCCCAGCTCCCTCCTCCCTCTCTCACTCGCTATATAAGGAATTGTATCGGGAAAGTGGCTAATTACATGCTTTTTGCACTCGCGTTGCACGGTTATTGCAAGAAAACTAGCCATCATAAAAGGATCGTTATGGTGTCATTCGAAAGCTCTGTTTATGCCCTTTCAGGGATAGGTACTTGTTTTACGTTCTGGGTCTTATTTAGGCATGAAAATGATCACGTAAACAGCCCTATTTTGGCTAAACACACCCCGCTGGGCAGTACATATAAATAAACCGCATAGGCCGCTCGTAAGGTGTTAACCTGAAACAACAATAAAACGAGTGAAAACAGCGTTTGGATGGTCAAAATCGGAGATATAGCCCGCGAGTTGTATAATGTATGGGTGAGGCAAGCTGCTTTCCCGCCAATTTCCCCCAAGGCCACTGAGACACAGTCGATCGATACTCTCTCTCTCTCTCTTGCATTCGCTTGCTATCAGTGATGACCACACCCTCCAACCGGATTTCTAATGTTAGCACGAAAATATACCTCAGAATAAGGGAATAACAGGGAAAATAGGTGATAACTGAAGGAGAGGAGGACAGTGGGGAAGGAGGGGAGGTAGAGGACTGAGATTTTGCATGGCCCAGGGGCCAAAAAAAAAAAAAAAATTTATGTCAAAAGTTGATTTTTTTTTTCACTCACTCTTAAGAGTCTCCCCGCAGTCCGCCGGGGGAACTCTTAAGAGTCTCCCGGCAGTTCCCGGGTTAAGGACAGGTGTGTTGTGTTAATTTCTCTTCTCAGGGCCTATCAAGGGACTCTGAAAGACAGTGTCAGTGTAGCTAATGTGTCCGACCAGAGCGGGGATCCATCCGGCTTCATCAGTAGGGCGATCGTCTCGTCTGGGTCGCGGTTCTTCTATCTTGCTCCGTCTCTGAACTGCTTCGATGACAGGTACTGGTGGGGGGGAGGGTGTCAATTTACTCTGACTAGAAGTTCGTAGAGCTTCTCATAATATTTTTGAGATATTCAAGCTTAACCTGAATCAGTTACTCAAGTCAGGGGTCAGTATACAGTACCTCTAACCAGAGGGGTGGAGATGCTAAGGCCTACCTGAATGAGATAATCAAAACAGGGTTTATATAACTGTAACAACAGGTTGGATAGAACTAATCGCATCCGTGTCGGAATATCCAGACTTTTTATTTTCTCTATGTGTATGCAGGAGACAAAGGCAAGTTGCCTGTAACAAGTGTCTCCACCAAAGCCAAAAGAGTGACAGAGCCAAATTCAAGGGACGTTGCAGTCAAAATACCTGGACATACGAAGCTTAAAGCAGTCCAAGTCAGAGGATTAACGAAAGATTGATAAAAAGATAGCATTCCAGAGTTCACTGTGGAGTACAAGAAAAACTGAGAAAATTTGCCAATTCTTGAGTTGGAGAGCTGGACAGAATAGAAGTGGGACTGTGTTGAAAGGCAGCAGCCTCGCACTCACCGCAAGGAAGGGGTATGCACTGAGAGAGCTTTGAAGAACACTGATTGTTGTAATAGAGATAGAAGAAAGAAAACGATGCATTGCAGCATGTAGAAGAGATTGTGGGGAATTATTAAGAGGAAGTGAGTTGATGAGACGAAATGCTTTTGATTCTGCTCATTCGAGAAGTGCGGTATGGGTGGAGCATCCCCACACATGCGAACAATACTCAATACTCAGACTGAACCCGAATGAGCTACTCAGGATGGGGGTTAAGGTACTTCGTAACCAGAGGGGTGGAGATGCTCACACTCTTGGCTGAAATGCTCAGGCCTACCTGAATGAGATGCTCAAGGCAGGGCTTAGATAACTGTAACCACAGGTTGGATGAAGCTACTCACATCTGTGTCAGAATATCCAGACTTAACCCGAATGAACTACTCAACACAGGGGTTAAGTGCCTCGTAGTCAGAGGGACGAAAGTTACTCATATCGGGGGTCGAGACTCTCAGATCAACCTCACAGGATACCCAAAAAGGTAGCTTTGTGTTAGCAACGTGAGCTGTTGTCGGAGTCGTACCCAAATAAGTAATTGAATGATTTTCTTCTCTTCCCTGTCCTTTAGCTCTGAGCTAAAAGGTTGTGCTCTTTCTCTCCTGGTAAGTGGTTGTTGGGCCTGTCTCGCCATGGAATCCACAGAGGCAAATAGATGAAAGGTAGTGGGGCAGGTGGGCCAGCATTCTCATTCCTGTGGGACCTCGGAGGCGTGGTTTAGCCCTCCTGAACTGTTGACTTTTGGCGAGGAGGCGGAGCCAAAGGTCACAGAGGATGGTCCATGTTACCTTGTGTCCATAAAGGTTGGCGATTTGGGGGCAGACTCCTTTTTTGCTGCTAATTTTTTGGATTTGGCCGGCTAGGTTCGGCATAACAGTTATTATACCAAGTTATGACTTGTTTTTCAGTATCAGTGGCACTACAATTACAATATCGGCATTTAGGATTGGATGAGCAGAGGGTATCTAGATGGGCGTTGTTAACATTTTAAGTATCCTGGTCCTGTAGTAGAGAAAAATATACTACTCAAAGCATATTCCTAAACTTCACGATATGCTTGCTAAAACCATGTTAGTTACTTTGAATTTTTGTATTTATTTAATGAAACATGATTCAAGATTGTCTTTCGTAAAGAAAGCATTTCTTTTATATGATACAAAAATTGACATTATCCCCAATATCTTCCATTCCTTCATCTCATTTTTATTTAGGAAATTTCTCTAACCCTTCTCTCTGTCAGGTAGCATACCTTCTGTCCGAACTCATCTTTCCATCAGGTCATATCTTCTGCATCCCAAACTCTCCTCTTCATCATGTCTTACCTACCACTGTCCATACTCATCTGTAAATCAGGTCATATCCGCTACATAACCAATTAATTCTCCTCTCTTTCATGTTTTCCCTGCAGTTTTCAAATTCCCCTCTATACAAGTCATATTTGATACTTCCCATACTCTCCTCTCCATTATTTTATAATCCATAATTTCCAAACTCATATTCACATTTTCTCAAGCTCACATTTCCGTCAGGTCGTGTCCCCTGGAACTTGATTTCCTGATTATTTATGGCAGCATATATGTTTGTTTTGGCGGTGCTTCCCGTAGTCATGTGCTTGAAGAGTTCGGGGTCCAGCTCCCCGATCCGAGGATGACGGTACAGCAACACAAACTCCACCCACGCCTCACCAGTCTCCTCTGATAGTGTCTGAAATAAGACAGATTTGTGTCATGTCATGAGTGCACCATAAAGTTGTTTATAGCAATTGGGTGGAACTGCTAACTGTGACTGTAGTCATTAACTCATTTTGCTGACCAATTCCCTGGCTCACAAACATAAAGGGCAACTCCAGTTTGCCCTCCAAAACTCCTTCTCTTTCTATCAATACACTATACTACAAATAATACCTATTACATATTACATTATTTCCTTAAACAAAAAATACATATATATATATATATATATATTATATATATATATATATGGTTTATACAGCATATATATACAGTATATATTGTATATATACATATCATATAGTATATATATATATATATATATATATATACATTATGTATGTTATGCCGGGTTGTAATCCAACTGGCTTCGGTATTATCTATTATTAATCCAAGTTGAGGATATTTAGATTTGGAATATTTCTCAAG
This sequence comes from Paralithodes platypus, assembly GCA_032716605.1. Classification (NCBI taxonomy): domain Eukaryota; kingdom Metazoa; phylum Arthropoda; class Malacostraca; order Decapoda; family Lithodidae; genus Paralithodes; species Paralithodes platypus. Next base: position 54,181,123 of record CM064486.1, on the reverse strand, counting down.
AGGGACACATCTAACGTAGTGTATTTGATAATTATGTACTCAATTAGGCAACCATAAAAACAATGAACACAGGATAATTTACACTCTTCTTTATTCAATGGCATAGGAATATAAATATACTATACTCAACTACTATAGGTAATAGTGAGTAAGTAGAAGCAGTGGTAATAGAGATCAATGGGCTCTCTAATGAAATATTACTTATCATTAACCCATAATTAGCGGCGAGCAACATAAGTCGAGTTAAATAAAGCTGGACTATGTGGCGGCGCTCGACATAACTCGAGTGGCAATTTCAGCACGTAATGTGGCTGAGAGAGAGAGACAAGTGGTGGCAGGAGACTAGCGAGCGTATGACTGCTCCAGACCACCGCGGCGAACCTACTGACACAAATCTCAGCTCCCTCCTCCCTCTCTCACTCGCTACATACTCAATTATGTACTGAAAGTACCGAATTACCTGCTTTTTGCACTCGCGTTGCACGGTTATTGCAAGAAAACTATCCATCATACAAGGATCGTTATGGTGTCATTCGAAAGCTCTGTTTATGCCCTTTCAGGGATAGGTACTTGTTTTACGTTCTGGGTCTTATTTAGGCATGAAAATGATCACGTAAACAGCCCTATTTTGGCTAAAAACACCCCGCTGTGCGGTACACATAAATAAACCGCATAGGCCGCTCGTAAGGTGTTAAAACATAATGACGAGCAAAGGTACACAGATACATATATACCAAAATACGCAAAGTATTTTGACAAAGATACGAGAGGCGTGGTAATATTTAGTTCAACAGCGCATGAAGTATTTTGACTTAGGCACGAAGGCTTCTGACTTATCGTTCAGCCGCGCGGGGTAGGGTGAGCGAGTGACAACAAAAGAATACCGCACTCAGGTGAGTTGAGCACAAGATCAAGATCAAAATAGTGAAAGGGGGTTAGAGGGAAGTGGGGATAGGGCAAGAATAAGTTGGATTGAAGTAAATTTTAGTCAGAGAGAAAGGTTTCCGGGCTTGACTGGAACTGCCTGAGGGTTTTACTGATTTAGCTGCTAAAGAGACTGGCCAGGGCAAGGTCAACAGGGGCTTCTTGCTGGCCTGGGTATCATCTGCCTTTTACGACATTGTCTGTTCGGTGTGGGTGGGGGGGGGGGGGGTTGTGAGCCTCATGGTTTTGTATTTGTTTTCGTCACGTGAAGTTGAGCACAGGTAGGTCTAGCTTGTCTATCAGCTAGACTGCGGTGGGGGTAAATAACTTTTTGTTTTAATGCAATGTTAAATTAGGGACTCATAGGTAGAGAGATTTATTTTAGAAGAGGGAGGGAGATAATTTAATTTTTAATTTAATTATCTAGGCGGGTTATTGTGAATAATCACACAACTCAGGTACGAAAATAAACTTCGACAAATAAATTAAGTTAAATCTCTCGGGTCGAGGAATTCAGATTCACAAATAATTATACTTAAAATGCCCCAGAACAAGAAGCCCACCACAGAAGCCACGAGCGAACACCACACAGAAACACCCGGAAGAAAGGTCCACAGAACGAAAGGACCAGCTGACCGAGCCAGCCATTTCAGACAGGCCCAAGCCCGCAGGGCTAAACAGCTCCAGGACACACCCATTTACCTTTTCTAAACTGACCATTTTCCACACCTCACGTACACTAACCCCCTCGTGTCCTCCACTCCTAACTACAAAGATGATGAACAGGAATATACATTCATATTAAAAACACCCATGCCCTGTCCCGACGTTGAGCCAATGCCAACACATCAGACAGCCATAATTATATCTATGTATGTTCTTACATCCGAGAAGTAGATGTTATATATCTTAGAAGTTAAAACACCCACGCTTGTCCCTAGACCTCGTATATCATTTTCCATGACGAGTATAGATATATGTAACCCGTGCTCAGTCGCCCCTTGCATTGTTCCTCTAGTATTAATAAGTATTAATATTAACATTCCCTAACATCTTGTCTTGCCAGACTAAGCTTCTGAAGACCCATCGCCCCATAAATCTATGTATTCAATCCTTAGGTTAAGTATTTTTATCCGCCATTGTGTTCACCTTTTTCCATTTACTTTCCCACAATTGTCATACGTCTTCCCCTTGCCTCCTTCGTATCCACAGTCCACACTACGCCAATTTACTTCGTGTCTTACACCTCTTACCCCAACCAGAGATTATATAAGATAACCTGGTTACCAGTATCTGTCATAAGTACCCCGAAACAATAACTAAGTACCCCTACGAACTGCCGCTGTTGTTGGTATTTATATTTAATAGAAAACGCAGTTCCCAGGGCCAACTAATAGTATCCATAACCCTCGGACTGATCACATAACTCTATCTTTTCCAGACTCATATTATTCATATACCACCCCATAGTTGCATTCCCCGGTAGCATTTGGCTAACGTATTCTACTGCCTTTTCAAACTTCCATATCAATTGTAGCCTAATGCCACCCCCACGCCCAGGGACCTTAGGGGCAAAATTTCCCTGTAGCCCTTGAACTCTTCCCCCCCTCTCATTAAGACACCCGCGCTTCTCGACTCTTGTCCGACCTAGCCTCTCTCTCATACCTCTTGAAGATCCTTGAATTGTCCGTTGCTAACGCTCTCCAACCTTTTATATATATACTCCTATCCAGCCTACCTTCACTTAGTAGGCCAGAACAACATTAGAACTTTACTAGCCCCTTGCATGCCATCTATTCTCTTACAACACATTCACAACCCTGCACCAAATGGTCGTCGGTGCGAGGCTAGCCGCCCCGCCAGTAACTAACTTCTATTGCCATAATTCCAGATAAATGTGGCAGAGTTAGCAACCCAGTCTCCACCACATCCAGCAAACCCTACAATTAACAACCAGCCGAGTAAAACCAGCTAGCTAAGGCACCTTCGGTTTTGGTATTAAGGACACCCACATCTGCCTCATACACAGAGGGTTATTACAAACACTGGTGATATGGCAAGCCCCTAGCCACAGCCGCCGGACGACTATCACAGAGAGAGGGCGCCCAGCTCCCCCTTTTTGCCCACCCGAGGAGGGAGACCCCCACTCCCGCGGAGGTATACCTGGCCCCTGTTCTGACTTTCAAGTCATTGCCAGGTAGCACAGGAATTCTTCCTATCAATGAACTAACCATGAATGACTAACACCTTTACTAACCTCTATTAACTCCCAATAAACCATTTACCTTTCTTGCATGCTCTGATCACTAAATTAGCACCTCAGCTATACCATAAAATGAAGATTGAACAATCTAGAGAGACGCTCCTATCACAGCTGTCCCCATCCTCCTCGCAAAGTAGATCCAGTCTCTCTCCCCTAAATACGTCCAGTATAGCCAAAATAGTACCTCTTACTAAGGCTCAGTTATATGAAAATATAAAGGCTTCCTATAGCCCTGTGCCACAACAGTAAATACCATCTTACCTAGTCCCCATATCTATTGAGAGCTCAATTAAGTCCATAAGACTCGAGATCCCTACTGTCTACAGGGTCCAGAACCGAGCCTATAAATCTAACTCCCGCCCCCAGTCAAATCAGTTGAAAGCTAGACACCAACCAGTGGTCACTACCCTGCAGTTACCTCTAGCTCTGCCCTTGTGTTGTTCCGGAGTTGAGAGATTCCAGATCCGGCAGACTCCGTGGCAGAGAAGACTGATAGAAGCATCTGTCCATGTACAAGTCCTAACGTGCACCTTATAACCTTCACACAAATTCGTGGGTATATAAGTGTAGCCAGCAACGATCGTCAAGAGATCCGACTTGAGAACTTCCTACATTTTGGACCATCGGGACGGCCGAGGAACCAGTCGTTAGCCCCCAACATCACCGGAAGCAAGATAACCAGGACCAGATCTACCCATACTATTCAAGATTCATGTTGCTAGTACTAAGTGTTATAGTACTAGCTTGATACTCACTTATTAACTTTCTATAAAGTGGCTAAGACCTTGCCCAGTGTAATTCATAGTTAACCATTCCATTTGGGACGTACTAAGCGATCAGTGCTCTTTAATTAACAGGCGACCTTGACTCTCGTAATTACCTTATTCAGATATTAAAACTCTAGTGATATCTAACGTTCGCCCACTGATTTGTGTTCTACGTATTTCTGCCTTAAGAATATCAAACTTAGTTCAGTACCCCCATGAGGTTACTAGAGATTTCCGTGTTCTACAATATACGCGTGTCTAATCCTAACTGTGAGCTGCTACTTGGGCACGCGACCAGCCAGCAAGAGGTCAAATCAGTGACATTGAATTATACGAATATATTGAGGTCTTCCAGTAAAATAAAAACTTGCTAATTAAACCCGTGATCAGAAGAATATACCTGAACGTTGGAAGTGGGAGACTAGGCTCCATCCAGATCCGCTAATGCTAGCAGTTCCCTTCTATCATTTGTTTTGTGCGAATATAACTATCTTTCTATGCTCTTTATTTCTTTATTTCAATAAACGTGAACTTGTGTCGTGTTACCGTGTGTTTATTTTGTGTTCTCTATTCCTCATACCTTGTATTGTGCATGCAGCCTTCTATACCCAGTCATTCAGAACTCACATTACCCAAGTTAAACCTGTAGAAAAACAGGGCATAACATTGGCGGCAGCGGTGGTTCTTGATTCGGATAAACGGTTGCATTACATTGCAAGTTTGGAACAGCTAGAACACGAGAACATCATGGCGCAACCTACCCACACTGCCATCCCAAATTATGATGAAACAAATTATGGGATCGAAGTATTCATGGACATAATGAAACCCTTACTTGACGTTACTTATACCACGGACGCACACAAAATAGCCGTAACATTACCACACCTGGGAAAAGCCGTTTCCCTGGTGGCCTATCAAGTGCGCCCTGACCTCACCTGGGACGAATTTCGCACAATAGTAATAGAAGCCATTAAACCTTCGTTGGGCGTTTTCGTGGCCCACACCCGTATCCTAGACACGAAATTTGAAGGCGATCTAGATACCACAGTGAGTAAGCTTGCCCAACACATAACAAATTCTTTCCCCACGTTGACCAAAATCCAACAAGAACAGCAAATTCTGGTCAACCTTGTGTCGATATTGCCCTCAGCAGTAAAAGACCATTTCCGGGTGCACGATTTCGTCGGATACAAAAAAGACCTCATCACGATCCGACGTATTTTGGCCGTGCGCACAGAAGCACCCACCCAAATCGCTGCAATCAAGAGGTTTCCCACGCACCCGCAGCAAACCAACCACCAAAACCCCAACAATGCCTACCCAGCTTCATCTTTCAACAACAGACCCACCTACCCTTCCGGCAAGCCCCAACCCAGTAGACCCCGGTTCCAACCGTCCCAGCCACGCAGAATCTTCAACCGGAACAGCAACTACAACACCTACCAAAGTAAAAACCCTACCTTAGTCATTATCAACCCCTATGATTTCCCTGCCTGTAATGCTCAGTGTGTCCTCCACCAAATTCGTGACTCTGCCAAACCTCGCCCCTCTACTCCTCGCATTTCTGTAAATGAAGAGGAGTGGGGACAAGAGGAAGAAATTGCCCCCCATACCATGACCTCAGATGATACCGAGGAAATCCTGGAAGAGGTAGATACCGACCCCCAGGATTTTTAAAGTATCCCCCGCCCACGATGGGCTCGGCGGGGCACGCCATAACTAGTCGCACTGCCCCCATTTATTACATGGCCAAAATCAAGGACATTCCTGTCCGCTTGCTAATCGACACAGGAGCTGCCAAGTCATGTTTGTTCAAATCTTACTATGAAAAACATCCCCGACGATTTGGCCCTTTGTTAAACACCAAAACAGAACTCATCTCAGCTGCTGATACTTACTTAAATCTCCTAGGAGACACTTTACCCCTATCAGTAACCACTCCTGGCCCCCATGCTCGTTGTTATCACACATTTACAGTATTTTCCTCCAACTGTAAACATTATGATGGTTTCCTTGGACTTGACCTCCTTCAAAAACTAGAGGCCCAGATTGACTGCGGCCAAAGGCTGATCTCATTCAAAAACAAATTCCAGCCCAAAGCCTCTGACAAACCAATCACGCAGAAACCCATTCCCAAAAAGAAAAAACAACCTCCCCCTCAACAAACCCTGATTCAGGGTTACCAAGTTGCAGCTAGCACTAAGGTGACTCCTAAAACCTCCTCTTGCCCCGAGATCTCTCAAAACCTCACTCAATTCAGTAAAAAAATGCCTCAACAAACGAAAGAAGACAAGTCCAAGCAACTCCCCCTCGGTAATCCCCTCAATTCTCGTAACTCTGTCCAGAATAAATCCTCCCATGTTTTCAGGACAGACTCTGATATATGTAACCCTAATTCTATCCAATGTTTATGTACACATGTTTCCAGAGAAAATGCCGACCGATGTATCCAACAATGTTTCCCCCATGCCCCCAGAAATGTTAACAACCCCAAATCAATACACCAGTCCTACACCAATAACCCATGTTCTACACCTAACTTTTTCCCCACCAACCCTCCGCAGTCCGCCCAGCAAATCCCGTTTTCTAACTCGCTCACCTCGCACCCTTCTGAACCGCCCGCACGCGCCGTTAATCCCCCCCTCACGCGTGCCGACCGAGGGACACAACCATGTTCCCACCATGCCCCCAGAAATGCCCAGCTATTCCACCACCCCCCCAATCCCCCTTGTGACAGTTTTCCGTCAGTAGCTCCCTTCCACCCCCCCACAATTCACACCCCTAATAAACTTCAAAACCCCACACTTGACTCACCCCCTCATGACAGACAGACCCACCAACCCCAGATAACCTCTAAACAAACCGTTACTGCCACCGACAACGCTCCCCCCACCAACCCTCCGCAGTCCCTCCAACAAATCCCATTTTCTAACCCCCTCACACCGCGCCCCACTGATCCTCTCACACCCGCCGTTAATCCCCCCTCACACGTGACCCCCACCAAAGTGACCTTGCCCCCCTTATAAGTACTAAGCACCTGCTCGCCAGTCAATCCCCCACCATCATTAGCCCAGCGGTAGTTCAGGATAAATGCCAAATTCCCCCCCACCATCAAAAATGGGTGAACCTGCGGCTCATACCCCAAACTCACATGGTATTTTCCCCCACTAACACATCCCTCAACCCCCATCGCTGCCTCTTACAACCCGCCATCATTTCCGCTCGTATCAACCACATTCTCGTGGCTAATATCTCAGAGGAACCCCTGACATTACCGAAAGGTCTCATTATAGGAGACCTCGAAACTTTCGATCACCTCCCCATACATTGTAACGACACCCCTACCAGCCTCCAATTGCCCCCTCTTCCTGAGACACTATCTGACCACCAAAAGAACGGCATGTACGACCTACTGCTGGAATTCAGTGACGTCTTTGCCCAACAACCCACCGAAATCGGACAGACGGATGTAGAACAACACACTATTAACACCACAGGCCCCCCCATACGACAACCATCCCATAGAAAGAACCCCATACAACGTCAGGAAGAGGAACGCCAAGTCCAGGAAATGTTAGAGGCCGGGATTGCCACCCCGTCCATTAGCCCCTGGTCTTCCCCTGTTGTCTTAGTCAAAAAGAAAGATGGGACAACCCGTTTTTGCGTCGATTACAGGAGGTTAAATGACATAACCATTAAAGACGCTACGCCATTACCCCGAATAGACGATTCCCTTGACTCCCTATACGGATCCAAATGGTTTACCACCCTCGACTTGCAAGCAGGGTATTGGCAAGTGCCTATCAAGGCCGAGGACCAAAAGAAAACAGCATTTTCCACTAGTGGTGGCCATCACTATGAATTTAACGTCCTACCTTTTGGCCTCTGTAACGGACCCACCACTTTCTCCCGTTTGATGGAAACGGTACTACATGGCCTAACCTGGGAAACCTGCCTAGCCTATCTGGACGATATTATTGTGTACTCTCCAACCTGGGAAGAACACCTCCTCAGGTTGAGACAAGTCCTGAAAGAATCCG